>PVJL010001856.1:0-82394 GCA_004026885.1 Lyroderma lyra
CCCATGTGTGATGTGCACCCGTGTTTGGTGCGCCCCCGTGTGTGATGCGCTTCCCATGTGTGATGTGCACCCGTATGTGGTGCGCCCCCGTGTGTGATGCGCTTCCCATGTGTGATGTGCACCCGTATGTGGTGCGCCCCCGTGTGTGATGTGCACCCGTGTGTGGTGCGCCCCTGTGTGTGATGCGCTTCCCATGTGTGATGTGCACCCGTGTGTGGTGCGCCCCTGTGTGTGATGCGCTTCCTTCTATAATGCCGTCATGCATGTGATGTGCTCCTGTGTGTAATGCGTTTCCTTGTATAATGCCCCCCCCCGCCCCCACGTATGATGTGCCCCCGCGTTTTTGGCACACACATTCAGGGGGGAAATTATTTTTCATTTTAATTCAAATTTTTAATGGTTTATACCAGGTACTTGTTTTTTATATTATGAAGGAATTTTTAGCATTTATTTTTTAACATATTAGGGTACAAGAAATTTTACATAACAAATAATTACAAAACACAAGAAGAGATACAAGGTACAAGAAATGTTATATATAAAATCTTTTTATATTAAAAAACCCGGCTGCTGTATTCCAGGGAATTATTTTGCATACGGGTGTCGTTACTGATGTCCAGAGTTACACTTTTAGCTCACACGCGTGCATAAAAGGGTTAACGACGTGGAGCTACGGCGTTAGCACTGCCCACGCCCAGCGCGCACCCGTGTTTCCCCTCACACTTGGGCACGGCACAGTACGGGCCTGCGCCCGCGCCCAGGATTTCATCCTCACTTCCTTTTCCCCTCCCTCCTGCCAGCCAGGCCTTTGGGCAAAGCACCGCGCCACCTTGGTGCCAAGGGAGCAGAGAGCCCGGCGGCCACCCCCACCCTGCTGTCACTTGTTGGGGCTGCAGAGTCCCCTTCTCGTCAGGGGTCAGTAGCTCGGCCTGGAGCAGCCTGGGACACGATCTCCTCCCCCAGGACCCGGGGTGTCCCGGATCTCTGAGCAGTCCCAGGGACGGGGCCCTTAAGTCCGCTGGTACTCCTCGAGGTTCCTCTAGGGGTCCCCTGATTCACATTCCCCATAACAGCGCCCATGGGTGCCTCCCTGGAAACGTCCCAAGTCAAGTCACCCAGACTTTCCCGTGTCCCGTTTCCTGCCCACTGGCAGAGGCGTTGCAGATCCGCCCCGATTGGCACTTGCGCCCTGCCCAGCTCGGGGCGCCGGACAATCAGACGTGTCTGAGAACATTCTGGGCCGGACAGGCCTCCTCTCCAAGCCCCCGAGACCTCCGACAAGCACCGGCAAACACTTCTGTGCGCTTGGACGCACGGGCCAAGGGGAGGGTGCGCCGCGCCTGTCGGCGAATGGAGGTTCGGACGGTGACACAGAAAGAACCCCGGAGCCCAGAAATGGGACATGTGGATAGTGGCCCTGGGTGGCCAGGGCACTGCTCTATCCAAAGTTTCCTCATCTGGGAAGTGGGGAGTGAGAGTCTCCGACCTGTGCGTACAGCCCTTGTGCACCCACGGAGTAAAGGAGACCGATCACGGGCGATCTAAGCCTCCCGGAGATTTGGGCAGGGCAGCGGGGAGGAAGGGGGCTTCCCTCCCCCCCTCCTCCTCTCCCGCCCTCCCTTCCCCCCTTCCTTCCCCCCTTCCTTCCTCCCTTCCTTCCTCGCCCTGTGAGAAATTCTGTCCCTGAATGATGAGCCAGGACCCAGCAGAGACGACCCATGTCGCTCGCGTGTCTAGGAGAGCGCGGGTTCTGTGATGTCTTCAGAGGGGGACCTAGAGGCAGAATATGCTCAGAGGTGCTGCTTGGAGACAGGGGAGGTGCATGTGACAGCAGCTTTTGAAGAAATGGAACCGTGGAAAACTCAATGAAATGTGATTTTCTTTTCCGGTTGGGGCATTTCACTTGGTGGACTCCCGTCAGGCTCTTTGATCCTTTTCTTCTTTTTTACTCAAGTCCACAAGCGTGCTTAGGTGCGTGGGTGCTTCCACAGGGCGTTCCTGCTCTGTCTGCGGAGTAGAAAGTCAGAGGGTATTGTGGGTAAGGGAGGGGGACAGGGTCAGATCTATTCGCGCCATACAGGCGACCGGCCTGAACAGCCATCCACGACATGTCTGGGGACACCAGCGTTGTTCCTAGCAAGGGCAGGGCATGGAGTCGGTGCCCGTGTGTGTGACAGCCACTCACGGGTCTCAGACGCCCCCCAGGTGGGTCCGAGGGTTCTCAGTTCCTTCCGTGGAAGGCAGGCGGCGTGCACGGGGGAGGGGATTCTTCCTCAGACTGAGGCGGGAGACCTGGCTGGACATGGGGTCCTTTCCCCCCTCCGTTTACCTGTGTTCAGCTCAGCCAGTTCGTATCTGCATCCAGGACTGACCGGTGACTTGGGAAACACCAGTCCCGACACGGTGCGGAAGGCAGGTTTTGGGTGCCAGGGTCGTGCCAGGGTCGTGCGGGGGCCTTGGCGAACCGCAGAGCTCCCAGCGCTGCCCCCGCACTCCCCTTCGGACGCCAGCGACAGGGCGGTGCGGTTATCCCGCGGAGTCGTGCCTAGTGACCACGGTAGCCAAGTGGCGCCCCCTCTCCGTCCTGTGCTGGGTCGCAGAGGCTTCTGCAAGGGCTTCTTTGGCATCCCGCCCATGAGAAAGCTTTGTGCTCAGTGGCCGAGGGGCTCCAGGGGCTCCACCGAGGCTTGTGCTCTCTGGGCAGCCATGGCAGGGGGCCGAGTGGGAGGCCCACTCCGGGCTGTGCCCAAATCCCTGGCGGGCGCCGTGGCGGCATGCAGCCCTCACGGGACAACACGGAGGAAAGGGGACACTCAGACGGGGACCCACTGCTTCCTGTGCTGCCCCCGGCACACGGGGATGACAGCGACCTTTCCTGCAAGTCCTTCGAAATGCACCTTCCAACTGGGCTTTCGTGTGCTTTGATTTTCTCAGGGGACCGAAGCAGCTGGCCCTCCCCCCCCCCCCCGAGAGCCAATTGGATTGGTGTCTTCGGGCCACTGAGTCTGATTCCAAATGCTCCTCCACCTCCACGAGGGGACACCCCTCCCCCGATGCTTCGTTAGGGCCGAGGGGTTATGGGTGTTGTTGTTTTTGCTCTCCTTTCTGAACCTCATGTACTGCTGGTGTGTTGCTTTAAAATAGAAATTACGATATTAAAGACAACAAGTCAGTGTTCCCAAAGCTCGTTAAGGCTGAACTGGCTCATCGTCACCACAAGACCCTTTGGAAACACTGTTTGGTGATCGTGAAGCTAAGATGCGTGTGTTCATTCCCCCCAGGGAAGCCATTGCGGATTTAGCTTCTGCTTTGTTGAAAATACTCGCAAATTGGTTGTAAACATTATCTGTGAGACAATTTTCCCTAAACATTATTTTGTTAAAAACGTAAGAAGTTTCCAAGCCGATGCGGAAGGTTCCGGGGCTTGGAGAGGCACCCACGTAAAAGTGGGATTTGCACGTGGACTTGGCAGTTAGTTGCCCCTAGAAAAGGGGCCGGGGGTGGGGGGATCATTGACGAAGCAGGAACGTGTACATCGAGTCGCAGGGCCTCACGGGGGTGGCACAGTCTTTGGGTGAGGACGCCAGAAAGGGTGCCGCTTAGACTGCAGACTCACTGTGACCCTGAGCAGGTCACCACCCCCGGCCCGACACAGCCCCACATGCAGAAGGACGGTTACTCCAGCTCTTCTCGGCTCTACTTGGGTAAGCAGCCCGGGCATGAGGCTTCTGGGCGTTGCGTGGGGTAGAAAGGAAACCGCCCGCCTAATCGGGGTCAGTGACGCGGCGAGCAGCAGCAGGAAGTGCATCATCTGAGAGCCCGGCTGGGTGCCGTCTTGGGTTTCTGCTGAGACGACGTTCTTAGCCAGCCGTCTCCGAGGCGACGGGGACAGGGATGGGGGAGCCAGGACCCTTGCCTGTCCACCCCCACTGCCGGGGAAGAATGTGGTGACCCCAGCCTGGGCGTGGTCTTTGCATGGCGCACAGTGCACAGCTTGATCTTGGGGTGCCACCGAACAGGGCGGCGAACCTCTCCGGGCAGGGACCGATCTGTGGACCGCTCTGCACAGCCGCGGGCGCCAAAGCTGTGGTGGGGACTTGGGCCCCGTGGAAGTGGATGCGGGGCCCTGAGCACGTCCCCGAGGACTATTTTAAACAACGTGATTGTAGCCCGTTCTGCACCCTCAGCACCTTCGGGGCGAACAGCAGTGCTCCGGGGCCAGCAAGCGTGGTGACATTGTCACCATCACCGGCGGCCTTGCCACACGCACACCCCCAGGAAGCTTGTGCTCCTAATCTCTTGTTTGTAGAGATCTCGGGCCCCCTGGCAGGGAAGGGTCACTCTGCCCTCACACTGCTGCCAAGGTGGAAAAACAGAAAGCTCCTTGGTCCTCTCGCTGGCACTTGGCACCGTCCTGGCTGGCTGCTGAGCCTCTAGCCAGGTCTGTGGGAGGCCAGGGACAAAGCCAAGTGCAGCATCTCATGTGTCGTCAGGAGGACACTGAGGTGGGCTTGTCCCTGGTCGTCCTGACCCTGAGGGACACCTGAGGGTCTGCGATCAGAGGAGAGAAATGGAGTGCACCAGCTACCGAGTCACCTGGGCCAGGTTTACCCACCAGGGGATAGCTGGCACTGTCTGGGGATGGTTTTAGTTTTAAGCACCAGGCAGATTCCACTATTGGCATCTGGGGGTGCTGCTGAACATCCTACAGGCCCAGGACCTGCCGCGAAGAATCATCTGGGCCCAAAGGCCAGGGGTGCTCAGAAACCCTCGTCTAGAAGGGTGTGGGCTGGGTCATTGGCTGGATGCAAGTTTTAGTGACAGGTGAAGCTGGGATCTAGGTGACTTTTAAGCTCCTTCCTAGCTCTTTGATTATTTCTTTTTCCTCACAAACCAAAACCGAAGGGGCAGAGAGTTGGAAATTGGGAGGCCTCGGGCTGAAAGTTGGGAAATTAGGGTCGTTTCATTTCCTCCATAGAATGGTCAATCTTAGCCTTTCAAGCATGGAATTTTCTTTCTTTCTTTCTTGGTACACAAAGGATGCTAAGAAATTATTATTCTTTTGGCGGCATTGGAAAAAGAAATGGTGGAGGGGGGAAGATTGGGGTTCAGTCCGCGAAGGTATTGCTCTGCGCTCCACAGTGATTAAGAAATTAGTCTAAGTTGCCGAGGGAAGTCCGAGACCACCTCTCGTGGACAAGCTTCAGTGAAGCAATGCGGTCGTCATCGGGGATGGCAGGCAAACCCTGAACCTGGAGCGGGGTCCCTCTGAGTCCCGGTGGCCTGTGGCTCTCGTGTCTCATTCTTTGTATTGCCCACAGCACAAGTAGTGTCACCAGGGCTGTGCCTCCCCTGAGCACTCAGCCCATCCCTACGTCCATCTCTTTCCCTCCTCGGATCATGGAGATCTTCCCAGGACAGAGCTCACACTGAATGCGGCCCTGTAGTTGTGACCCAAGGGGGCGTACACAAGGAGCTCAGTATCCGTCTAGCCCGCATGGCGTGGTCGACCGTCTGGCTCAGGAAATGCGGCAACCCCATCGCGTGTCGCGTCTCGCTGCCTTAACCACATGGCCGCGCTGCGTCTGGTTTGCTGACCAACGTCGCTGGCCTCTGACTGTCCTTGGTGGTCCCCCAGATCGCCCCTGACTCCAGCGCTCTGTGATGGAGGTGATCGCTTCACTGGGAGAG
Organism: Lyroderma lyra; assembly: GCA_004026885.1. Taxonomy (NCBI): domain Eukaryota; kingdom Metazoa; phylum Chordata; class Mammalia; order Chiroptera; family Megadermatidae; genus Lyroderma; species Lyroderma lyra. The sequence continues at coordinate 5,692 of PVJL010001856.1, forward strand.
GACATTCCGGACAGAGTTGGTTTTTGTGGTCTCTGCCCCATGTTTGTCACGGAGGGGAGGGAGGGAATGATTTGATGCCATTTCCTGCAAAGTTGTAATGACACACAAAAAGGAGAATGTGAGATCGTTTTCTCTTTCCTCCCCAGTCTCTCTCCAACTGTATGTCTCTCACTGCTAGTCAGGGGTTGGCCCTGGGACTGGCACTCATGTCCTGTGTGACCCACGTATCCTCACTTAAATTCTGTGTCGTGAGCACAGACTACGCCCTCGCCCAGCCCTCTGGCACTGCCTTTGCTTGGCAGAGGTTGGAGAATTTGGATGCTTCTGTGCCAGTTTGCCCCGTAGGGTGCACGTCTTTCTGTCGGTGGCTTGCTGGTACTGTCTGTCCTTATGGGTGTTTTCCCGAGTAGGGGCTCTGAAGTCAGTCTGACCTGGGCCCCCCCTCACTGCAGCCCTTACGGTCTGACCTCAGGTGAGTCACCTAACTTTCCTATACATCAGCTCCTTCCTCATCTGTACGGTGGAGTCCGTGGTGACACTGACCACGGGGCAGGCTCATCCATCCCGCGGCCCAGGACGGCGTTGAGTGCGGCCCGAGACAAACTTACAAACTGTCTTAAGACGTGACGAAAATTAGGCGTATGGACTTTCTTTCTTTTTTAGCTCATCAGCTATCTTTAATGTATGTTATGTGCGGCCCAAGATAGTTCTTCTTCCGATGTGGCCCAGGGAAGCCACAAGGTTGGACCCCGCTGCCATAGAGAGTCCTCACGAGGACCAAATGCGCTGAGTTGTCATACTTAACGTAGAACCCAGCTCTGGTTCCGCTCGGCCAGTGTTAACTGTGCGGAGCAGCTGCCCACGGAGGTCTGAAGCGAAGGGAACCGCGTGGGAAGCGGAGACGTCATGGAACCGCTAGAATCCCCGCTGTCACTGCAGTGATACCAACTTGTCACCCATTTCTTCACCAGACAGGCCCACGTTGTGAACATAGCCGTCACCTTGGACAGATGCCCGTCCAGGGTCCCTGTCGGAGACTGTGGACACGAGGGTGGGGGTTTTGATCCCAGGAGATGGTGCCATGCCTGGCCACACTGAGTAACTCCCTGGCCGTAGTTCTTTGCCATCGGGTCTCACTTCTTGCTAAGGTGACGCTAAGGTGACATCCTGCCGGCGTGTCATTGTTCCTTCCCAGTCCCAGTTGACTTAGAGTCTATTTTGGGGAGCCCCAGTTTCAGCCCTTTCAGGCCACAGCACTTGGTCATTGAGGGGCATCTCAGTTGTCTAGATACTGGGGGTGGGTGGGTCCTTCTGACCCCTGGCTTCAAGATGCCACCCTTGCATCACATCCACCAGCTCAGAGCCACCCTGCAGTGACATCGCCGTTTCTTAGAATCCCAGTGTGGCGGGTGGTCTTGTCTCAGCACCTTCCTTGCGTGCCACGCCCTTTGCTTCCCTGGACCATCTCTGGGGTGGGACTCTCCGGGGAGCCTCTCTAAGGGAATTTGCACCAATTACAGACATTCACCTTGTGAGTTTGGTTTTTATTCTTCTCATTTCATCTGCATATACGAGGTCTGTCCCAAAAGTATCCAGCCATGCCCTAGGAGAAGTAGAGGCATTCACTGAAGATACCGCATCAAAATCTGGGACGCAATAGTTTTGGGGATCCCCTGATCAGCTTGTAGTTCCTGTACTGTCAATCGCTGGTCTTGGGTGACTGCAGCCCGTACATGGTCCACATCCTCAGGGGTTCTGCTGGCTGCAGGTCTTCCAGAACCGGGATCACTTCCCACAGATTCTCCACCATCTTTGAAGCCTTTGTGCCACACTTTTTGTCTGCACAGCTCTCACTGTGTCTCCCCGAAAGCCTTGTGAATGACCCAAATAGTTTCCACGGAGGAGTGTTCAAGCCTAATGCAAGATGTGACACAGATGCACCGCTCTACTGGCTCCATCATTTTAAAGGTGACGGCCACCCAGTGCACGTGGTCACTCCGCAGTGTCTAGTGCCCCCACGGACCAATACAGTGAAGCTGTCATTGTTCAAGCATGAGCATTCCAGCGCACTCCCCTGGGCTGCCGGGTTACATCGATGTCACGCAAACCATTCTGGTTACAGTGACAGGGGCTGGATTTTTTCTGGACAGACCTCGTGTGTGAGAGCTTGGCTGTGCCTGTGTGAGGTCAGGTTCTTGACCTTCCCCCCAGCCCCCGCCTGCACCAGCAGCTCATTTACCTGACAACCAACGAGATGGTGCTTGTCCTTCCATCTCAGTAGGGGACTTCGGTGGCCTCAGTCAGGGCCCAAAGATGCAACCAGGATGTGAAGGAGGGCTGAGGGGCTTCCATAGCTTCAGAAAGACAGCAGGTGCAGGGACAAAGCCATGACAGGCGTGGGATCTTTGCAGAGTCCCTGGGCACCGCCATTGGTCTGTAGAGCATCCCAAACCTTTGATCTCAACCCCAACTTGCAGATCAGCCCACAACTTCTGCGGGCCCCGAAGCTATGCCAGCCAGACCATCTCCAAGATCTATCAAACCTGAGTTGGAACTGGCATGTCACCCTCTTCTTAACTGTATTTACACGTGCTTTTTATCTATAGCAAGTAGCTCTGAGCCAAGCCGGGCCTGGTCCAGCCTCTCAGCATCTGGGGCTCACAGGCCACTGGGAGCAAAGAAGAACCTCCAGGCTGAGAGTCAGGTGTCGCGTGCCCCCATTAGGACCTGCTGACGCCCGTTTCTTTGACGTTTGCCCTGGCTAAGGCGTTTTTGTGTTAGCTCTTAGGCCAGCGGAAAAATCCAGCTTGGCTCGCTTCTGTTCCTCTCGGTCCCATTTTCACGCAAGTCAGGAAATTTCTCCGCTGATTGTCAGTGACTGTGGAGGACCCCGGGGCTTTACTGGTGGAAAAGGGGAAGTTCTGCCCTCAGAAAGGTCTGAGCAGAGAGCACAGATAAAAGCACTCTGGTTCAGCCTGCTATGTGCCCAGAACAGGGGCATGTTGGGCGGTGAAGGGAACGCAGGATCCCCGCCCGCTGGGGCTGCTGGGAGGTGGGGTGGGAGGGGCAGGTAAAAGAGGACCCCGAAGCCTTCCTGGAGGAGGTGCAAAGCTGAAGCGCAGGTGGGAGCCACTCGGGCAGACATCAGACTGGAAAGAGGGGAGAATGTGTGTGAAAGCCGGCAGTGCGGGGGACCCTGGTGCATTTGCAGAGCTGCTAAGGATTCTGTTTGGGTGAAGCGTAGGGCTGGGGAAGGGGGGATGGCAGGGAACTAGGGGGCCACCCACCAGGCAAATCTGCAAGAACCTCATGGGCTGGGGGTGGGGGTGGGGTGGGGATTGAAACCTGCAAGCAGAAGCAGGCCCCTGGAGAGCCTTCACCCTAAGGTGGTCAAGACTGTTTAGCAAGAAATGGGCCCCCACTTCTCATGGGGACACACACATTTCCCTGTGTCACACAGGACAGTTGATGACGGACTTGGGATGCCAAGCTAAGCCGGCTCTGTGCCCATGGCTGGGAGCTAGCTGTTGCTCTATTTTTTTTTTTTTCTCGAGGTGCATGCTTGCAAGGGTTAACCGAATAAAAAAAGGAAGCAGAGCTTCAGCTATGAGATATGTGAAAAGATCTCGTGAAAGAAGGCAGCCAGAAAATCTCAGGCAGAGCGCGGAGGAAGGAGAAATATGCAGAGTAACAATGGATTCTACCCAAAATGTGAGCCCTTGTCAGAGAGGACATGTCTGACTCACTCTTTCGAAGCAGAGGGAAGCATGCTGGCTGCCTGCTGACAAGAATGGGACAGGGGGGTGTCAGTGATCTGCACGGCATTCGTTTCAGTGTGAGCGTTGAGGGTAACACGAAGACTCTAACCCCGGAAGCAGTGGACACCAATGGGGCATTACCACCATCAGTGGGGGTTCACCAGGAAGTGTAGTGGTAAGAGCGAGGTAGAGCAAAGAACTGTCTCCGGTGGCGGTGTCCTGGGATACAGAGAGTGTGAGGTGTTAGCACGAGGGCTGACATTGATGGAGCACTTAGAATGTGACAGGCACAGTTCTCAGAGCTTTGCATGTCACTCTTTTCATCCCCCCAGCAGCCCGAGAGGGAGGTGGTATTATTAGCACCCCCATTTTACAGATGAAGGAACCAAGACACGGTGCCCAGTGTTACAGGACTAGTGGCCTGGAGAGCTAGGACCGAAATGCAGGCAGTGTGGCTCCAGAGTCCCTCCTAACCATCCTGCTGAGGAGAATGGCCTAGGTAAGCCAGTTATAGCAGCAGTCCCCAACCTTGTGGCACCAGGGACTGGTGTCATGGAAGACAGTTTTTCCACGGGGCGGCAGGGGGATGGTTTGTGGATGATTCAAGAGCATTACGTTTATTGTGCACTTTATTTCTATTATTATCACTATTATCACTTGGAATATATGATGAAGTAATTACACAACTCACTTGCCACTATAACGGCTGCCACCAGGTGCAGCTTCATTGTCACTTGTCACTCACTGATAGGGCTTTGATAGGCGTCTGCGAGTGACTGATTGATGACGGTCTCTGTGCGGTCAGACCTCCCTGCTGACGTCCATCTGTGCTCGCAGCCGCTCCCCAGCACTCACATCACCCCCTCAGCCCCCCATCAGCCTCTCAGGCATCAGGGTCTCACAAGGAGCGCAGCCTGGATCCCCCCATGCGCAGGTCACAGTAGGGTTCCTGCTCCTGTGAGAATCTAATGGGGCCTCTGATTGACAGGAGGCGGGGCTCAGGCCTCTGATGGACAGGAGGCGGGGCTCAGGCAGTGATGCGAGCAATGGGGAGCGACTGTAAATACAGATGACAGATGACGTTTCACTCACTGGCCACTCACCTCCTGCTGTGCCTCCCGGTTCCTAACAGGAACCGATTCTGGTCCATGGCCCGGGGGTTGGGAACCCCTGAGATAGGGGATATGGAAATGGACAGGTGTAGGCGTGCTGGTCAGAGCTGTTCATGGGCGACATGTGACAACTTTGAGTGTGTTTGGGATAACAGGGTTGTTGGAAAAAAACCACAAAGTGGAAACCAAGAGCAAGAAATGCCCAAGCAAATCGAGGGGCACAGGGAAACGGAGCATCCTGGTGAGGGGCTGTGGGCAGGAGGAGGGGCTGGGTGCAGAGGTGAGGTCACCTGCCAGGGGCAGGGCACGTGTCAGCACAGCAGGGGACATGAAGCAAGCAGCAGCAGGAGCGTTGTTGCTGGGGGGTCTCCTCCAAGCCCCACCTTCCTTCGGGATGCCTGTGTGGGACCCTTATAGCCATGCTGAGGTCACCTGCATCACCTCCTGTCCGGGTTTGACCACACTTACCCCTCCCAGAACACGTGATTTCTGTCCTTCCAAACCCCTGGCTCAGCTGGGAGACAATGTGCTCGGGTCGGGGTTTTGTGAAGGGCCCTGCTGTCTCTTCAAATGCTTGTTTGTGTCCACAGGCTCACAGACAGCATGAGAAAGAGCCGTCTACCTCTCCTGGTCCAGCTCCCTTAGCAGCAGTTTTAGGAGGGCGGGTACTCGACAGGGCCACCCCGCTAGCTGGCGGCAGGACGGACGTGGGTCCGGCTCTCCGAGTCCGGCCCGCACCCTCTCACGAGCCGCTTGGATTGACGGTCCCACTTGTGCGAAGCGCTCGATGCAGCTGACCGGGGATGTGGCCAGTTACGGCTTCAGAGTCAGCACATTGCTGAGTTCACAGCGGCGCTTTGTTTCTTGCTCTGCGTCCTGGTTTCTTTTTCCCCAGTCCTCTCCCCGCCCATCCTCCCGGGTCCGACATCTCCCGTACCGGCCTCCTTGTCCCCAGATTCCTTGCATGCTCTCCTGACTGTGGCTGATTGTCTTCCTCACTTCCATGGTTCTCCTTCCTCCTCCTCCTCTCCCTGCCCCCACCACAGACACACACACGCACACAACACGGACGCGCGTGCTCACGCTCTCTCTCGATTTAGAGGGAGACAGACTGCTCCATCCTCCCCCACCCCAGGAGTGCTAAGAACCAGTCCATCTGCTGCGGGTCTGGTTAGTATCTCTCTTCCTGGAGAAAGAGAGCGGCGAGGATGTCTATGTTTTCGCCCCCTTCTCCCTCAACCCGAGGAAGGGGATGCACCTCACCTAACAAGCCCATGATCAAAGCTTGGCCGGGAACGGGAAGCCACCTTGGCGTTGGCATTCCTCTTGTGGGGGACTGAGTGCCGTGCCTTCTGCGGATGGGCAGGGCATGGACTTCTGATGACTCGAGTGACACGTGCTCATCGGGGCTTCATCTCCAGCTCCCCGCATCCCCAGGGAAGAGCGTTTTCCTTCCCTGAAGTACGTTGCCCGGGTCAGACCGTAGGGATGTCAGGAGGGAGACTGAGGCTGGAGCCGTCAGTCATTAATGTTGGGGCTAACGCTGGGGTGTGAGGCCGGCCCAGGGCTAGAGCCCCCGGCACGCAGCTCCCAGAGGCTGTAACTGGGGAGGCCCGTGGTGGGGGCGGTGGGCAGTGACCTGCAGAGCCCCTCCTAAGGGTTCGTTCCCTCCTCGTGGCCCCGGAGCGGAACCCCTCCATGGACGGCTTGCTGGTGGTGCGCTGCTCCCTACCTTGACGCAGCCCCAGCGCCATTCTCCATCCTCAGTGCCGCCTCCTGCACATCCGATCTCGTGCTGGGTCCTCCCCCGGCCTGCGGAGCCTCCGCACACAGACTCCGCTGTCCCCGCACCATGCACTGCTTCTGTGTAAGTCTGACGGTCCCGAGCCACGAGCCCTCTCTTACCGGGGGACCCACCCGTCTAAGGTGCCCGTGGAGGCCAGAGACGCAGGAGACTTGGGTTTTGTCCCGATTTTGGTGACAGGCCCTGCCGACACCCCAGCTTCCCTGCAGTCTGCTCGTTGTGAACCGTGAGCAAGCATAAAGCGAGGCCCCAGAGTCGGACGGTCTAGTGGGGTCTTGGGCCGGTGCCTTCAGGGGCACCGCCACACCAGGCCGCCGAGAGGGGCCCTTCCCACATTCCCTTGTCAAGGCCCCGTCTTGAAAGTGCACGTGAGGTCGGTCTGGAGGCACGGTGTCCTGCGGGAAGGGCCAGCTCTCCGTCGCAGTCTCTCGGGGCCCCGCGGTAGTGTTTTGGCAGTCGGGCGATGAGTCACGTTCTACGCCACCCCCCTTGGGAGGCCGAGCTCCCCATGGACTCGTGTTCGCCGAGGGGTCAGAGGCCATGGACTTGATTCTTCTTCCTCGGGGATCGACTCTACGATACAGAGCGCCTGTCCCCCCGACCCCCATTCTAACTTCTCAGCAGGTATTTGGATTCGAGTGTGAAAGGGTTGGGGTTGTCCCTGGGATTTGGGGCCAGGAATGCTGCATGTTCTGCCGGGCATCAGGTGACAGGCTCCCTCACCCCAAATCCTGAGAAATGCAGCTGGGACGTCATAAGGTCACCGAGCCACAGCGATGGAAGTCCCCTTAGAGGCCAGCAACCCAACACCCTCCTGGGAAAGAGGACAGCACCTTGGGCTAGAAAGGGAACATGGTTTGCTTAAGGTCACACCGCCCACGGGTGGCCGAGCTGGGACAGGAGCCCAGCCCTCGGGTGCTGAGCCCAGCACGCCTGGCCCCGCACTTTCCCGCCCTGTCAGCACAGCTGAGGGACCGGGTGGGGGACAGCAGGGGCCACAGGGCTGTTCTGAGCTCCGTTGCTACCTGACGCCAGGCAGGCCACCAGGCCTTCTTTTCTTCCTCAACGGGGTCCCCCTGCCCTGCCTGCTGTCCCTGCCTTGGGCATTACAGTCACGTCTGTTCCCAGGGAGGGGCTGGAGCTGGCGGGATGGAGGGGTGTGGTGTCTGCAAGGATGGGGGTGGGCTGACCCGTTCTGCCTCCGCTGTCACCGTTTTTTGTGATATGGGACATACCTGGATCTCACCGGGTCCGTGTGGTCACATGGCCTCTCCCCTCCATCGCTTGTGACCTTGCACACACAGGTGCTGACAGTGATCCCCCAGGGCACACAGAAATGGAAGAGGGTTCAGACCAAAATCTGTCACCATGCATTTCTTCAGCTGTGGGAGTCCCTGGGGGCGACATTCCATGGACGGCCTTTTGTTCTCGGGGTCATCACGATGGACCCACGTTTCATCACCCGTGATGACCTTCTCTGAGAATCCCTCCCCCTTCTTAAAAAATGTCAGGAAAATGGGAACTTTTCCCACTGTGAAGCACGTCCGAACCCTCTTGCACTTTGACGTGCCCTATGTCAGCCCCTGTGTGTGCAAGGTCACGGGTGATGGCGGGGACACGCCATGTGACTGCACAGACCCGGCGACGTCCAGATGCGTCTCGTGTCACGGACAGTATGACAGCGGAGGCAGAGTGGGCCGGCCCGCCCTCGCATCCGTCGGTGCTCAGACAGGAGACAGATACTCACTCCAATGAGGCAGTTGAGGAGGCTTCGATAACAGGACTGTTCTGGGAAGGCCGCCCCTCGAGAAGGGGCCCTGGTCTCCCCCTCCTAGACTCCTGGCCCTTCCTGTGGGAATCTCAGGGGGGCTGGGTAACTCCCTTTTCCTCCTGCAGACTCACTGTGCCTCTCCACCTGCCTGCCACCTCAAGGTGGGAAGGATGCATCGCAGGGAGCGGGGGCAGCAGGGGAGTGGGACTGGGTGGTTCACTGCTGGCCGGCCTTCCCCTCCCAGCAGGTGGCCCCTCCCAGATTCTGGGAACTCTCCCTTGCCCTCCTCCTCTTATGGGGAAGGTCATGAGGAACCAAATCCTGCCTCCCCAGGGAGCCCAGAGTCTAGTGGGTGAGGCGCCGGCACACCCTGGGGACGATTGCCATGAGAAAGGCCTGCGGTGACCGGGGTACAGCGGCGAGGTCGCCTTGCTGTTCGTAGAGGTGGCTGGGAAGACTTCTCAGGGGCAAAGGCACCTGACCTGAGTCACGACGAGATCCGTGTCCAAGACTGGTCCCAGAACGCCAGGCAGGCCCAGCTGACACAGGGCCACCACTGCAAATGGAAGTGACAAGCAAGGCACAGGGAAGAACCCAAGTTCTTCTTCGATTGCACATAGGAACCAAACTCAGAGTACACACACACACACACACACACACACACACACACACACACGTTGGTTTCAGTAACTACTGTCCAGGGGCTGCCGGTATGACTGGCCTCCTGTACTGAAATATGAGAGCTGTCCGGAAGCGATCCAGCCATCGTCAGTGTGCCGGTTACACGGCTGGGCACTTTCCGGATGCCTGTCATCCACCCATCAGGCCTCTGTGTCTCTCTCCGTCCGTCTCTGTCCATCTCAGCTCCATGGCTTCTGGGTGAGCTTAATTACTAGACAGACTTTCTCCACTGTGGAGGGTGGGAACAGGGAGGGCGGGGACAGTTCCTATAGCTCCAGGCTCTTGTGCGTCTAACGTGTGAGTCTAGAGAGCAATACACAAGGGGGTGGGGACCAAAACCCCAGGAAGTTACTTGTAAAACATCATGTACGTATTCTTACAGGTTTAAGCTTCAGTCCCCTTCCAAGGACCCTCTGTCAGATGCAGTACACCCATGGGGACGCTTTTCCCATCGCTCAAAATGATTTTGAAAGTGTCGGTTTGGATGCCTTTCAGGGCTCCTGCCATTTTTTGTGTCACCTCCTCCACATCGGCAAAACATTTCGCTTTGGGACATTTTTCATCTGCAAAACAAAGAAAAAAGTTGCTTGGTGTGAGGTCAGGTGAATAGAGAGAATGAGACACGGGGGTCCTGTTGTTTTTGGTCCAAAACTGCTGAACGCTCAGCACGGTGTGGGCAGGTGCGCTGTCACGCTGCACGGTGTTCGTGTCCATCGCCCATCATGCAACGGGCAAACGCGGTGACAAAGTCTCTGAATAATAGTCCCCTGACGCCGCACGCAGCCTCTCACCACCATGCCTGCTGGTGCCCGGATGCAGACGGGTTCTAGAACACTCACCCAGTGTGGGGAGGCTGTGCTACAAGGGGCCCGCCCTCCAGGAGATCATTATGTTTTTTTGGGGGTCCCCCCCACTTGTATACTTCTTTCCCTGCCTCTGTAGAGCAAATGTTATGAGCAGGTAGTTCCCCCAGCTGGGATGAGAAGGAGAAACTTTAGGAGGGTCCGGGCAAGACTCTCCTTGGGCAACTTGCAGGCCCAGAGTCGATAGACCTGGACCCCATCAAGAAGGTTCTCACGGGGAGAAGGCTTTTATTCCCTGGAGAAGAGGGGAAGGCAAAGAATTCTGGGAAGATAAAAAATACAGCTTCCATGGCCCATTTCACTGGGTACGCTGGGGAGCAGGGTGTGTATGTGGGGGAAGACAGGCACAGGGGTGTTGGGTGCTGAAGCTAAACAGAGATGAGTGTCCCAGTAATGACAGGTTCCCTGTGGGCAAAGAGCGTCCCCTGAAGTGTTTTAAACATTTTTTTAAAAAGTGTTTAAAGACTGAGTCCGATGTGTACTTTTGAGGCATGATCTGTAAAGCAAAACGACTCTTCTCTGAAAGAGAAGTACCTTTCAAAAGTGTGCATGGTAGACGCTCGGTTAACTGGAACGCAAGCAGCTGGCCAGCTCTCAACATTTCGCCGGTTGTTGAGAGTGCCCGTGAACACAGGGTCTGTTTACAGTGGCTGTAAATAGATGGGCACCTGCCTCTCCCCAGGGTGCCGGTTAGCTGAGAGTCTGCTGTGGGACTTCCACCACAGTGGGGGTTACCTGCCTTTTCAGTCTCCGTGCTTCACTCACTTCCCAGACCCCCACCGTGGAAGACCAGAGGAGACAAGCCGAGCCTCTTTCCCATCTGCATGGGAATTCTTGCTTAGGCAGCGCTCGGTTTTTTCAGGTGGGGGCTTCAGGGCCTGCGCTGATGCGTCTGGGTACTGGGCTGGGCTCCAGCTCTGCTCTGCCGTCTCTATGGAGCCCGGAGCGTTTGCAGGCAGATCCTGGCGGGGACCTGACAGGCAGCCTCCCGGAGCCGCTGCCTCCAGCCCCACCGGGGGCCCGTGAGTCACACACACCGGGCCCTGGCAGGCTGCACGCGGGCGCGGAAGCACGCGTTCTGTTCCCCTCCAGCAGGCAATCGCTGCTGACACTGTCTAATTGCACAGCCATTTTTCATTTGTCAAGATCCACCTGTCTCTGCGCGAAATAGGGACTGACAGCCACGTGGGGGAGGACATTTGTCAGCGCGGAGGAAGCAGAGGCAGTTTGCCGAGAGTGGCTCTTGGAGTATCAGTTGTGGAGACTTCCAGAAGAGTGATGGCAGGGAGGGTGGCTTAAGACTAGATGCTGGAGTTGAAACTCCAGACACGGGCCCTGACTGCCCATGGGACTCGGGCAGGTCACTTTGGCGTCCTTATCTATGAGGGATGAGATTAGAGGACCTACTTCCTCGTGTGGGCTGGGGAAATGGGAGGAAGATTCCACATCGCCCCGCAGGCGCCTGAGTCAGGGAGTGTTCCCCAGTGTCACCTGTTCTCAGCCTCTTCATTAGAAAGGTCCCTGTTTGTGACTGCATTTGTCCATGCCGCTGGGTGTCCTTCTCGAGTCCTGGGCTGTCAGTGGGGGGTTGGGTTAGGTGGGCCAAGCCTGGGCCATGTTGGCACGAAGTTTGCACAGTGGCCTTGGCCTTGAGGGGCACATGCTCTTGGCCTCCTCAGAAGGGACTTCCTTCTCTCCTGAAATTTCCTGCCAGTCTGAACGAAATACGAGGGGAGGAAAAAACAGAATTACCTTCTGGAACACAGGCCCCTTGTAGCACCGGTGTCCCCGCTAGGTGAGTGTTCTAGGAAGCCACCTGCATCCGGGCACCAGCAGGTGACATGGTTGTGAGAGGCTGCGTTCGGCTTCAGTGGATTTTTTTTTTGAGACTCTGTCACCGCGTTTGCCCATTTCATGGTGGGTGATGGACACGAACACTGTGCAGCAGGACAACACAACGGCCCACTGTGCTGACTGTTCAGCAGTTTTCGACCAATAAACAGCATGCCCCCCGTGGCCCACCCTCTCTATGCACCCGATCTCACCCTGAATGACTTTTGTTTCCCTGGATGAAAAAGTCCTCAAAGGGAAACGTGTTGCCAATTTGGAGGAGGTGCCACAAAAAACGGCAGAAGCACCAAAAGGCGTCCAAATCGATGAGTCCAAAAACTGCTCTGAGCTGTGGGAAAAGCGTCTCGATAGGTGTGGTGTATCCAGTGGAGAGACCTTTGATGGTGACTGAAGTTTAAACGTGTGAGAATAAATACACAATTTCTTATAAAATACATTCCAGGTTTTTTGGGGTCCCTCCTCGCAGAGCTAGTTGCAAAGCTGAAAGGGTTGATTTAGTTTGCACAAATACTTGATGTGCAAATGTTTTCACGGGTTCCTTATTGATTATGTCAGGCACAGGTTGGGAAGCTGAGCATTTAAGATAGTGCCTCTCCCGGGGTCCTCTGCCTTCAGAATGAATGGCTTCTTTAATCAGAAGCGAGTTTCAGGATGATTTTTTTTCTTCCAGTGTTGTGACTAGAGAGCTTACACATGATCTGTCCTTCCTACCTTGGGCCAGCGGAGAGTTAGGATCCCACTGTAGGAAAAGGGACGGGTCACACGATTAGCATATTTCAGGGAGAAGGCGGGACTGGAGGACAAGACCCAACTTGGGTCAGGAGGATGGAGCGCTCTGATAGGCTCCCTCCTGAGTTCAACTGGCCCACGTGGTCACAGGCAGAGTTAGACCCACGCAGCCTCTCCCTCCGGGGCAGGTGTCTCCCCACGTGGAGATGGAGGAAGGAGAGGAGAGGCACACGTGCCCCCATCTACCATCTGCGCGTCTGGGACCAACCCCACCCATTTCCGGTTGCCCCGCCCTTTCTGGTTGCCCCGCCCCTTTCCGGTTGCCCCACCCCTGCACACAGAGCATCTGAGTGCCTGTCACTCTCCCAGACTTTGTCCCATCTGACGTGGGCCACAAGGGGAGGTTGCCTTGACTGAACGTGATCATCTGCTCCAAACCTGCAGACCTCCCAGCTTCCCCTCCCCCCACCCTGCACCCGTGTGAGGGTTTAACACCACAAAGCACATCGCCTTGCTCCGCGGGCCACATGCAGAGCTTCCCACCAGAAGCAAGATCTCAGCTCTTGCCTCTGAGACTCTTCTTGAGCACCCTGCCTACGTCCTTGACCTGACCTTCCTCCCACACTGCTCCCTGCTCACACTGCTTCAGCCACGGTGCCCCTCCTGGGCTTCCCTGAGGCCTTCAAGTGAGCCCAGGAGATAATGGCAGGTGGAGGGACACTTAACCTAGTCTTGTGAGGTTAGGGAAGCTCCCAGAAAGGCGGATGTACCTGGAGACTAGGGAGAGGAGGGTTGGTTCTGAGAGTCGCATGCATCCCACTCTCTTCGGACCAGATTGTTGAGTGAAGGAATGGGGCAGATGAGGCTACAGAGGAAGATGCACCTTGAAGGGCCTTGAGTGACAAGTGAGACTGCTCAGCCCGTGTCCCGTGGGCACTGGCACGTCTGATGGAGTTGGAGGATGCAGGCGATGTGATGGGACATGACTGTGAGACCGATCTCCCCAGTTTCAGTGAGGGACGTGAACGCGGAGGGAAGCCAGACGGGAGGCACGACCCCCACCGGTTGTGGGGCCTCCGCAGCAGGGCAGGCCTGACCCAAGGCGGTGCCTGTGGGGTTGCAGAGAAGAGAAAGGGTTCGAGAAGTAGGCCCGGGGCCGCCGCCTCAGCTAGCCGGTTAGGTAATCCTGCCCTGGATCATTGCCAGGCAAGAGGCACCAGCCACTGTCCCCAAGAAAATAGGGACACAAGGCATGAGATGAGGCAGCCACGTGTCTGCGCTGGGGCACGACGCAGACCCACCGACAGGTGCGTGGGCCACCGCCCCTCGGAGATGGTTCTCGGAGGAGCTGGCCAGGCGCAGCCACGGCAGCGTGACAGCAGCGAAGCTGGGCGGCAGCTGCGGGTCCTCCCTGCTCGGTGTGGCTGTGACGCGGCGGAACCCCGGAGTGCTGGTTCTCTCCGCAAACCTCCCTTCTAAGCCCTCTGACCCATCCCGACTGGGGTCGACTCCGCCGCCGTCACAGGAAATCCAGGCTTCTGAGCACAGAAGGGCGGGGAGCATCCACGGGGACTCCGGAAAGAGGGTGCAACACTAGGGAAACAGGAGGCAGAATTACAGCAGACGTGCGGGTGTTTTCTCCCGGCTGGACAGGCGCTGGCTGGGCCCGAACACGATGCACTGCCCCCCAAGACTGTTTTAGCTGTCCACTAGCAAGCTTGCGTGGATGAACGAATGACTGCACACCCCAGAACCAGGCACGGGCTGCCAGGCTGCTGCTTTGCCCAACTGAATGGAACGACCCCAAAGCGTGCTCTTTTTTTAGTATAAAATGCAGTAACCCAGGGGACGCAGCCGGGAGCGGGGGGCTAATTCACTTACTTCCTCAGCAGTGGACTTCTCTAAACCTTTCCTCAGGAAGCGTCCGTTGGGAAGAGGCCTGCGTGGGCCAGGGGTGTCCCTCCTTCACCCCACTCCGGACGAGGGCTGGGGGTGGGGAGCCTTCCCCCCTTCCCTGCTCTGTCCCCACGGCCTAAAGAAGAGCTGAAATGTGGAAGACGTGTCGTTCCGCAGGTCCTTTGAGAGCAGACGCGCATTCCTTATACCGCAAAAGCGAGCCGCGTTTCGGACACGTCCGCCGGGCAGGAGGCGGTTACGGACCCCAGTAACCCGTGGGCAGGTGAGTGGTGGGTGAAGAACCAGTCACCTGCTTGCCACCACTCAGGGCATTTCTTCCACCAATCGTGATCGAACCTTCTCAAAACTTCCAGATGAAAACTTGGGTTGACCGTTTGACTTGGAGGAACGAATTCCAAGTGCACAATCCCTCTCACGTCAAAGAAAGACAATTCCAGGGTTTTGTTGGTTTTTGTTTGTTTGTTTGTTTTGAGGGGGGTTCCCCCTCCTATGCTGTCTGGAAGAAAACAGAATGTGTGCCCCCTCCCCACTAAAGTCCTGAGCCTGTCCTGGGCTGCACAGAGCTGCAGGGAACTTTCATCAGCTCGCCTGACCTGTGACCCTGCCGCCTGCTGCCGTCATGGCCTTCTGAGGGTCCAGTCTCCGTCACCTCGCTGTCATCACGGACCCTTGTCAGCGGGTCAATGCCTACCTGCTTCCATTTTTTTGTGCCCATTGATTCCACAGCCACTGTCCCTTCCAGGACTCTGTGCTGCCTGGTGTGGTAGAAACGTGGTCGTGCACAAGGTCACGAGTGGCCAGGTCTCTAGTCCACTCATTGCTCCTTCCATCAGGATACCTCTCACCTTCCACTCACTTTCTTTAGAGCCGTTTCTCTGCAAACATCAGCTGTCCTGCTGGCCCCACTTTGAAGGTTTTCCTGGGCCTCAGAGGAGCAAGGAGCCTGCAGAACTCCATCCCTTCTCTGTCTGTGGTTTGACCTTCAGTGACCTTCAGATGGATGCCTATGGATGGAGAGCAACTCCCCAGCTTTCCGGAGTAACTGCCTCTCCCACTGAATGACCGTGACGTACCAGCCCAGTCCACGTGTGCCACATGCCATGACCACTGTTCCCTGCGGGGAGCTCATCTGAGATGAGGACCGTGACTGCTAACATCCAGGGGAAACTTCTAGGGCTGCGAGAAGGTTCCGTAGGGACCTGTGTTCCCTTCAGAAACCACTTCACAGCCTCTGGTCCATTCCTTTCCTTCAGACCCTGGGCAAGTGGCCTCCTCCGACGTGCTTCTAGAGTGACATGGCCACCGTAAGCTCTCTGGTCTAAAGCCTTAGTTCTTGGACTCGAACGTGTGTGAGGCACACGGAGCTGGTTCAAATGCAGATGGCCGGGGCCGGCCCTCGGGACGGAGTTGGGGGCTCCAGAGCTGAGGCCAGGAGGCTGCGATTTGGACCCGCTCCTGCAGCTCCTGATCTGAGTCACGATTCCAAATGACCACATAGCAGGATGCAGTGACCCTTGTCGGATAAGTGACTGTATGACTCCCTGCGCAGGGGACTGATAGGGAGACATTTTTAAAAAGCGATGGTCCTGTGCCTACCACGCACAGAGGAAGTTACCCTACATGCTCCGAAACGACAGTGGCCAGAGGGGTTTCCCCGCAGGTCCGCTGCTGGGGACAGAGATTTGGTCACCTGCAGTCTATTAAGTTCTGTAAACAGTGGTGCATGACATGGCCTCACCTTCCAGGTAAGAAGCTATGCAACTCCAAGTGAAGCCGTAACTGCCACACCCAGTAAGTGTCACACACATGGGGAGGATCACTGGCACTATTGCTGGGCCACTGCAGACAGAGACTCGTCACATTCAGTCGTGGGATCTTGGAGGACTCTGCAGAGATGGGACAGGTGAGCTGAGGCCTAGAGGATGAGTCCCTCACTTGAACAGGTAGGAAAGGAACCGGGTGGTGCGGTAGGCTCTCCGGTAACTGGAACTCAAGGAACCGGCAAAAAAGTCCTGCCGATTGCTTGAGGTTTTGCCGGTTTCTTGAGAGTGCTGGTGGCTTGAGCTCCGGTTAACGGAGAGTCTGCTCCCACTGACCCGGCATCCACCCAGCCCCACGGGTGCCGGTGACTGAGAGTCTCCTGTGTGTGGTGGAGCGAAGCATGCATGTGAGAGTCTCTGATCTAACGAAAGTGAGTCAGCTGGCGTGGCTGATGCTTAGGAGGATTGGGGGCGAGGACAGTCACTAATATAGACAGGTCATATATGTATGATTTTACTTAATTTTCACAGTAGTTCCACCCAAAGGGTAATAATGTTCCGATCGTTCAAGGTCACACAGCAAGTAGAAGGCGGACCCGGGGTTTGAACCCAGCCCTCGTCAATGCCAGCCTAACGCCAGGGCTCTCTCTCCCTTCCCCCAATGAAACTGCCGCAGAGCTCCGAGTGTCGCGTTTAGCGTTTTGCCGTCAACCTCTGCATAACGGGCGCCTCTCAAAGAAGGCTCCAGAAGCCAGCTTTCATCTGGGACGCCTGCCCAGCTCTGCCTGCCGCTCCAGCATTTCTTCTGGAACCGCTGCCCTGGGGAAACGGCCGCCACAGCATTCTGACCCGTCAGACCCTGCTGGCTGCTCGTCGTGCGCACGGCATCACGGGGAAGCAGGCGGAGAGTTTTCCAGATCCCTTCTTCAGCAACCATTGTCTGATGCCCGCTGTCACCGCGTGGTCTCGTCGTCTCGCCCGGAGCAGGCCGGTGTCAGCGGAGCGTGCGTGGGGGGGTGTGCACGTGCATGTGAGTAAACGTTGTTGATAAATCACTTCTCCTCGTGAGCGAAGCCCGCGTTCCCACCTTAGTGCGGGGTGCAGAGCGCCCAGCGCAGGTTCGCGAAACTTCTCCTCGGACGTAGCGGGCTGGGAAGCCCCTTGGCACGTGGGCAGCAACGGTCAGGCTGTCGCCTTTCGCCAGGGATTTGGTTCCTGCTCTGCTGCACAGGAGTTACCAGTGAGGACACATTTCCTCCCAGTAATGGATTCGGTGGGACTGTCCCCGGGCGGGACAAATAGAACAGGGATAGCTTGAAAGTGACCGTCAGGTTTCCCAAGCAAACGTGTCCCTTCCTTGTGTAAATGAGACACCAACATAGAAAAGACATTTGTCACTGCTTTCCAAGTTTACAAAGTGTGTTCCCATGCCATTTAAGTCTCTCAAAAGCCCTGGAAGATCTCTGTCATCACCTCCATTTTTCAGTGAGGAAACTGGGGCCCCAGGACATTGAATGTCTTGACCAAAAGCTAAATAAGAATTTGTGAGTGTGGGTGGAACCACTAGAGCCGGTATTATATGTTCTTATATGTGCTCATCCATTCGCTTGTTCATTCATGCTTTCCCTTCCTCATTCATTTCTTCAACATTTATTGAACACCTACTATGTGCGTAGCATCAAGTTAGTTGTGGGGACCCACAGATAAAAGTGGGAAATACTTCGAGCTCCTTAAATAGAGGGCTACTGAAAGAGGGTGCATGTCGGTGACTGTCTCATTCCTTAGAACTCTAAGAGGTGTTATTGCCAGTCACATTTAAATACCAACAAACGCCCTTAGGAGTCCCCGCGTCCTGCAGCCAGGACCCCAGTTCCTGACGCTATTCTACGCTCACTTGTCCCTCTGCACTTTTGGCTGCTCTGTGACCTCCCTCGGTTCGGTGTGAATGGCTTCCTGCATACATCCATTTCCTTTGTCCTGGTTCCTGAAAAGAAGCACTTGAAATGCATCTGCGTATTGAATCTCCGTCAGGTACCTTTTCCACTGGAGTCATCTCCAGAGAGGTTGTCCCCCATCTTCCCGCCACCTGGCCTTCTTGGCCAAGATGATT
The DNA here is from genome assembly GCA_004026885.1 of Lyroderma lyra. Taxonomy (NCBI): domain Eukaryota; kingdom Metazoa; phylum Chordata; class Mammalia; order Chiroptera; family Megadermatidae; genus Lyroderma; species Lyroderma lyra. Next base: position 24,048 of record PVJL010001856.1, read on the forward strand.
TAACTGCAAATGGCCATCATAGCAACTTTATGGGATACACTTTGCTGCTGCTTCCTGTGTGCCCCTTTGGCCATTAGTCTGTACCTTTGACATGACACACCATGCAGTGCCTTGGGTGGTAGGTATGTGCCTACATGTTCTGTCTTCTTTACGAAATGATAAGTTCTCCGAGTGACAGAACCAAGCATGCTCCGTAAATACTTACAAACTGAGGTCCTAGAGTGCCAAAATTTATCTCTCCAAAAAGCCCCTAAGGGCCCTCAACCCTCAGGACTGCAGGCTCAACACGGAGCCCGCCCACCGCCACTACGCGTGAAGGTCTCTTCTCAGGGGGCCGAAACCGGTCTTGCTGAGCGTTTGTTTTTCTAGTTCTCATGTTCCTCAAACTCCCCTGCATCCCTGGGGCCCCCTGTGAACAGAATCCCTCTGACCTGGAGTGGGATTGGACTCTTTGAGCAGGGCACCAGGGCACCTCATCAGGTGACATCCGAGGGTCTGCACTGTCTGTGCTTGAGTTGTATCTCTCAGAGGTCATTTTTGTGGGTGTTGTGTGTTTCCTCAAGACAAAGCAGCAAAACGCAGTGATGCCCCATCGAGGGGAAAGAGACTTGGGGAGCACGTGGGACGTGAGCTTCTCTTTTCAGATTAAGGACCTGGATGGGACTGGGGGTCCAGGGCGGGTGCTGCCTGGGAATGTGGGGTAGAGACGTTCTTGATCTGGTTAAGCGGCGTCACGATATGTGTGACTGAGTCATTCGGACCTCTCGAAAGGTTTGTCCTCTGCCACGTGGACATGTTGAGTCCGCCCCTCGTCCCCCATGAGTATGCCGAAGCAGACAGTGGGTGCTCGTGTGCGGACAGTGCCATCTGTTCTGCAAAGGATCTTTCCCAGGGGGAAAGGTTGCCAATGAGGTTATTGGCATTCACCAGGTGGCAAGAATCTATCGGCACCTTCAGCTGTGTGAAGTGACACTGGTCCTGGGAAGCCAGGTTTGTTACAGCCTGCAGGAGGTATTAGTCTGTACCTGAGTCACATAGGGCAATGCTAAAGAGAAGGAGGCCTGGACTGTACTCTGCCCAAGACCTTTCGCTAGAGTGTTAGGTTGGAACCAGCCACCGGGTCACCCCATCCTCCTGTTGCCCCATCTGTAAAGAGGAGACCTGGTTTCTAAATAGTTATATACGTCAGGGACCTGGTGGGTAATGTCAGGGGTGGGCCGGGGGGAGTGAATGAACTGCAAAGGGCAGGGCCTGCACAAAGGCTCTCAAAGTAAAATTCTCTCAAGCCACCAGTTGCAACGGCCGTTCTAAAGTGTTTGAGCTTCTTCTTGGAAGAAAGGTAATAGACAAGTCCAGCTTAGGATTATCGTCAGTCACTTAGTCAGTTGGCATTAGTTAAGGGCTCCCTATGGATAGGGTCCCATACCATGGACTGAAGACCAATACAAAAAAATTTACCATGTGACCCCAGTTTCTGTGGATTGATGTATTTGGTCTAATTGTGTAGACCATTCTTGTCCATCCTGCAGCCCGGGGGCCGCATGCGCCCTGGGACAGCTTGGAATGTGGCCCAACACAAATTTGTTAACTTTCTTAAAACATGATGACAATTATGCGTGGACCTTTTTTTAGCTCATCAGCTATTGTGAGTGTGAGTGTGTTTGGTGTGTGACCCAAGACAGTTCTTGTTCTTTCAATGTGGCCCAAAGGTTGGACACCCTGGTGGAGATAGATGTTCATTTGATCATTCATTCAAGCAATATTCATCAACCATCCACTACCTGCCTACCTCCAGGCACACGATCCCTGCCTTCGTGGAAGTGGCATTTATTAAACACAAGGTGACCCTGTGAAAGGGATCCAGTGAAGACTAAGTTGGAGTGACAGAGACCCACGTCACCCCCATTCCAGACATGAGATGGTAGTGGCTAGAGCGGAGGCAGCAGCCAAGTTCATGGCAGCAGAGAGGGTGGGGGTTACACACCTTAGGAAGGATCAAGGCGGACTTTCTTGCCGAGGTGATGCTTCTGTGAACCCGGACTTGGATAGGCAACGCAGTTCACGGGTGAGTGTGTGGGGGTGAATTTTAAGGGGAGAAGAGTGTGTGAGGAAAGCAGAGGTGGAAGAGGCGGGGGAGGGGAGGTTGTAGTACCCTGTGACTAAAGCCTTGAGAGATACTTTATGGTAGGGGTCCCCAACCCCCAGACCACAGTCCGGTGCTGGTCTGTGCCTGTTAGGAACCAGCCGCACAGCAGGAACTGAGCTGCGGGCAAGTGAGCCAAGCTTCATCTTACAGCCACGCCCCATCGCGGGCTGGCATCAACGCCTGAGCCCCGCCTCCTGTCAATCAGCGCCCTGAGCCCCGCCTCCTGTCAGTCAGCACCCTGAGCCCCGCCTCCTGTGAATCAGAGGCCTGAGCCCCGCCTCCTGTCAGCAGCCTGAGTCCCGCCTCCTGTCAGTCAGCGCCCTGAGCCCCGCCTCCTGTCAGTCAGCGCCCTGAGCCCCGCCTCCTGTCAGCAGCCTGAGTCCCGCCTCCTGTCAGTCAGCGCCCTGAACCCTGCCTCCTGTCCATCAGCGGCCTGAGCCCCGCCTCCTGTCAGTCAGCGGCCCCATTAGATTCTCATAGGAGCAGGAACCCTACTGTGACCTGCACATGGGGGGGATCCAGGCTGCGCTCCTTGTGAGACCCTGATGCCTGAGGGGCTGAGGGGGGCTGAGGCGGTGATGCCAGCGCTGGGGACCATGGTTGTCAAACTGGACTGGACCGAGTTGGGTGGTTCCCTTTCCATGGAACCTCCTTCCCTAATTTCCGGGATGAGCCTGTCCCTCGTCTTCCTCTCTGCTCTGTGGCCTTTGTCAGGCTCTTTTATCTCCCTGCTTGTGCATCGGTCACCCCCACATTGGAGGCTTTCTCTAGCCCCCGTGGACCCAGTCGGGGGAGGGTGACCTAAAAGGATCAGCACACACACACAAAGCCACGTTGACTATTTTTTATAAAGCAAACGAATGCAGTCGAACACCGAGGGAGCCCGTAGCCACTGGCAGGAGTCGGCCATCCCAGCCTTCTGTGACGAGATGACCTTCCGAGGAGACTGGGGGTGAGGTTCGGGATGGGGAGGGCTGGCTGGCGGACTCAGCCCTCCTCCTCCCACTTACGTAAAGGCTGCTGCTGCGACACTCAGAGCAGTATTGTAAGTGCATCGAAGGTCGTGGATCGAAAACAGCGAGACCTTGAAACCGAGCCGTGTTTGCTGTAGTAACTAAGGGTGCTGTCTCGGCCGGGCCAAGCTGGGCTCACGGTGCACCCCGGCTCCACACCTCCTTAGCCCGGTCCTGAGGGCAGCAGCCGCCAGCCGCACTCTCCCCTCACACCCCAGTTGGGGGATGGGGAGCCCTGTCTCTGCTTAGAGCATTGGTCATATTTAAGAACCTTGGCTTCTCCCATATCTCGCTGACGGCTGCAAAGATGATTTTGTGAGTAACATGGCAGTGTGAGGGTCTCTTAGTTTTACCGTACTCACCGATACAAGTGATTTTTGTTTTCACATTGGAAAAAGAAAACAACATAGAGAAACTTGGGTCCCCTGATTGGTACCCTAGCTTGTTCTGGAGCCTTCATTAGTCACCCTAACCTCTCTACGCCCTGACTTCCAAACCATTTTCCCTGCTTTCTCGGCGCTTTGGAGGCATGAGTGATAAAATGACAGGGATCCTGAGTTTCTCTAGGTCGATGTGAGGTCCCAGGTGGAGTTTCATCACCAGGCAAGCTGGAAATACTTAATCAATGTGGGCTTACCACCCAGCTCCATTTGCCCCAAGGCGTCAGTGCAGTAAATAATAATGGTTAGAACTGTCACTGTTTGGGTCCACCCCGTGCTGGCCAGACGTGCCTGTGAGCTGGATGTCAGTATCGGCATCAGGCGGACAAGGCTGCTGCTGCAAAGGCCCTGCTGGGGGAGGCAGAGCTGGGTCTCAGCCTCGTGTTACTGTCATTACACGCAGCCCTCAGAAATGGGCTGGCCAGACGTCCCCTTGTAAATGGGACAGAGAGTGACGGTCCCATTTCAAATAGGACGTCTGCCTAGCCTACTGGCACCTTGAATTTAGCCCATTGAGAAGAGGCTGTCCAAACGTCCCGTGTGACACGGGACAGTCCCTTTTCAAAGAGGATGTCCGGTCAGCCTACCCAGAAAAGCCAGGACCCTCAAGCCTGGGTTATGAATTCTGTTCTCACTCAGCAATTGTCCTTTCCAGCTGGTTTTATTTGGCCCCAAAACTATTCCCATGTGACGGGCAGAGAGTAAATGGTAATCCCTAACATTCAGCTGTTAAGTTCTCATCCCAGCTTCCGGGTGGGGAGTTTTTCCGGCCGGTTCACAAATGGCTAACTGGAGGCTAAGCGCCATCAGGAGGCAAGTTCAAGGTCTCGCCAGGAGTGCGTGGCTGGGCGGGGGGTCTGGGTTCTGCGGAGGGTCTGGGTTCTCCGTCGGGCCTGCCCCGGCCGCCGCCTGCGTGCTGGCACGCCTCCCTCCTGCTCTTCACGGGAGTGCTGCACGGCGCCTGCCTCCTGGGGCTGACCAGGCCGGCACCGCCACGTCCGAGCAAGCACCGTCGGGTCCTGGGCCACGGCAGCACACGCACGGCTCACGGTCGGGGGCTGGTCCGGAGGCCTATTGTGGAAGTCCTTCAGTTTGCAGAGAGTGCATCTGGGCACCCAGGCCAGGCTTCCCCGTGACCACCACCAGGTTCCCAGGCTCCGTGATCACCCCTCCTCCCTTCTTGGAAGGTGACCCAGCCACTGGGGGCCTCCTAGACACATCCTCCCCCGAGAACGCATCAATATTAGTGACCATCTGCCGCGGGCACAGCAAGGTCCTCGGTGTGTGGGTGCGTCCCGGGACGCCCAGGCACGGGAGACACAAATCCGGCCTTGAAGGAGGCTGAGGCTGACTGATGGTTTGGGAGGGAGGTGAGGCAAGCAAGAGCCACACAGTCGTGGCTTACGAGTGGCGTCTGCCTGTTCGTCCTTGACACAGCACAGCGTGCCACATGCGGCGCTGTGTCCAATAATTAATGCACGTGACGCACACGGAGTTAGAGCTGGTGAGATCCCGGACATAGCGGCAACAGCGTTTCTGTCTCAAGGCCCTCCGCCTAGAATGTTCTTCTGCCTTGGCTCGATGGACTCCCCGTCAGCCGGGTCCCACCGCACATGCCACCTCCTGAGAGAGGCTTTCTCGCGTCGTCCCCTGCCCTGTCGCTCACTCTCCTGCGCACACTGGTCGATTCTCTACAGCACTCAGCTCTGCCTGGAATCTTCTTTCTTGTCTTCCTTGTTTGGTCCTGGTTTCCTCCCTGCGGGATGTGAGCTCCCCAAGAGCAGGGGCCCCGTGTCTTTTACTCCCCTCTGTATTTCAGCAGCCGGCACGGACGCGGGCACGTGGCAGGACTCGGCGGACACCCGCTGAGGGAAATACCCGGGCGCGGTGACAGCCGTGCTCAGGCGGGCCCATCAGGCACAGGAAAAGCGTGGAGGCACGTCGGGGTGGGACAGGGGCCTGAGCAGAAGTGTCCACGTGAAGCGCACGCAGGGTGTGAGCCTGTGTTTGGGGGAGGGCAGGGAGCTGACGTGTGGGGGTGCTCCATAGGGAGCAGTGGGAGATAGGGGGGGGGGGGGGGGTACGCACATCTGAGCTTGTTCAGGAGGCTGAGAACACCAGGCAGGAAGTGGCCTCTGCCCAGTGGACAGTGGGACCCACCAAAGGCCAGTGGGGAGGGGAGGCCCTTGGCTACCTGGCAGCAGCATCTGAGTATTGGGAGCTGAGAGAGCGGCCAGGGACCCCAGCATCCCCAGGTGATATGCTAGGGATGGGGGAGCGTTGTCCCTGTGTGTCCCCGAGTGCTGGGTGGCCTTACGCGGAGCTGGGGCTGTGTCTCCCCAGCTGTGCCGTCCGCCGTGTGGGTGCGGAGTGCCCACGCCGGAGGGGGAGGGGCGGGAGGCCACGGGGACGGGCTGGCATGGCGCCCTCACCACTGTCGGGGGCTGACTCAGAACCCCTGCTGGCACCCGCCCGCCCCAGTAGTGCAAGCTGTGCCTTTGGCTCCAGGACCCTGAGCGGCTCTGCAGTCCTCACTGTGGTGAGGGAGGAGGGTGCTGGCGCCTGGGCCCCCACCCCCACGGCCACCCCCTCCTCACCTCCCTGCTCAGGCCGGGAGAGGAGAAAGTGCGGGTTGGCTGCTGGGTTCCGGGCGCACTGCCTGGAACACCTCCAGGCTGCCCCACGCTCTGCCCAGCGGGACACCAGGCCTACTGGACAGGTGACCCGGTGATGTGCTACTCGCATGGGAAGGCTTTCCTGAAAAGTTACCATCAAAACACGGCTCAGGCGACCAGAGGCGGATGGAGTCCTGGCAACGACTGGCGCGACCCGAGCTGATTCAGCACAGGACGTCGGCACGGCACTTTGTGACTTGCAGAATCTTTCCGCGTCCTTCGTGTGTCTTCGCCACCATCCCAGAAGCCAGGTGGCATTCCTAGTTCTCTCTTATGGGAGGCTCAGAGAGGGGAAGTCACCTGCTGAAGGTCACACAGTTATGGAAAGCAGAACCATGTGAAATTGCCAGTTTTTGGTTGGTCAAGAATGGTCAAATACGAGCGATACTCGGAGGTTCAACCTCAGATATCAGAGGTGTCAGCTAAACGTGTTCTTTGGCTTGAGAGGGTCTAGAACAGCGGTTCTCAACCCGTGGGTCGCGACCCCTTGGAACTGTATGAAAGGGTTGTGGCATTAGGAAGGCTGAGACCCACTGGTCCAGAACCTTTAGAGGTTCGTGTTTTCAAAGCAGACTCAACTTGCTCAGCCGGCACGAGGGGGGAGCTGGTTACTGAGGGAGCTTGCACGTCGTGCCAGGCAACTCACGCAGCACCCCACTTACTCAGCACCCCACTCCTAGGAGGGAGGTGTCATCAGTCTATGCACATTCCGGCTGGGGAACCCGAGTCTCAGACAGGTGAGGTCACCAGCCCAAGCACGCGAGGCACCGACGGTCACACGGAAGGCAGCTGGCAGCCAGGACCATGGACAGGGCTGCAGCAGGGCCCGGGCCGGAGAGGCTAATTCATGCTCCCTGGGCAGCCTGGGAAGGTGACCTCCGTGGGTTTGGGTCTAGGCTGGTCCTTACAACCTTGGCAGGGCTCCCAAAGGTGGGGTCCCACGGGAGGAACGTCCGAGGGGAGGAGCACCTCACAAAGGAAGACCTGCTGCTTGAGACAGGGCCCCGACGCGCCCCCTGGAGCAGGACGGGCCGATGCGGGTTTCCGCCCACTTCTCTTCCCAGACCCTCTGGTGGGACATTACAAAGACGGCTACGGGTCCAGTGCGTCACGGTAAAGAGTAGGGCTGTCCCCTCCCACAGCACGTGGGAGCCCTCAAGCTCTGCTCAGGATGGCTAAGGCGCAGAGGAAGCTTTCCTGCCCTGGCATGGCAGGGCTGGCCACACGTCTCCAGGGTGCTCTGGCTTGGGGGCGAGCTGGCACCCCTGGAGCAGCCCATGGCCCACCGTGACTGGGCGAGGGAGGCCTGGGCACCCTCCTGTCCGGTCAGCCGGGCCCATGCGCTGTCTGCCCTGAGTCCTCCCCTTCCCAACGCGGCAAAACGACTCCATGTGCTGTGACCTCCGGCCTGGCACCCCGTGAGCCACTGGGCCTGGAGATCCCCAGGCCTTTTCTGTTCTGGAAGCAGCATGTACAGGACCAAAAGTTGGGGGGAAGGGCCCGGAGTCGTCCCCCCTGGCAGCTCGACTCAGCTGACTTTGGCTCCGTGCCCAGGCTGTGCCCACTGCAGGTTTCTGCTCTGAAAACACCGTAAATGAGCCAGAAAACAGGCAGCAAGTCCCCGTCATTCAGCAAATGCAGCAGTCACACGCCTGGGGGTGGGGGGTGGGGGCAGGCATAATGCAGCCGCAGTCACAGTCAGAGAGAGACACACAGGCTGGCTGTGGGGTTGGCACTGCCCAACAGCACGCAAGGACCACGTGGCATCGTCGGAGACGTCCGATTGGAGGAGGGGCTGTCAGTCCTGAAGGGGGCGTTCCCCGTGGCCCCCAACGCCGGGGAGAGTGTTCTCCAGTTTGGGGGTGCTCTCAGGTGTTGCCGAGAGGACTTTGCCAGAACATGTGCCTCAGGGTGAGGCGTTTCTTTGCTTTTCCCGTAATGCGGATCCCCAGAACTTGCTCTCTCCTCCGCCGGCCTTTGTCATCCGCCCCTCACATTGTCCTCAGGCCCTGCTCTGCCCCGCACTGGACAGGCTTTAACAGGTGGCTGGGACCTGGCAGGTGAAGGGTTGGGGAAGCCGCGGTCTCTTCTTGCTTAGCTTAATGAGAGTGGGCAGGGAGAAAGGCGCAGGCTGTGGGGTCAGCCCTGAGGCGTGGCCGTGGGCCTGTCCTCAGCGCCTCCTCTCACAGGGCGCACGAACCGTGCAGCTAACCACGCGCCGGTCGGGCCCTGACGGCCAGCGGGGTTAGAAGCACCCGGAGATGCTCGTTTCTCCCACCTAGCGCGGGGTAACCACGAAGAGGAATCGCGTCTCGAAGGTCAAGGCGAGAACGCACAGAAGATGGCTGTCATCAAAGGCAGAGAGTCAGGAGCCACCCGTTTTTGCTTACCTACCGCCCTCTCCCCTAAACGCACCCGAGGTGGTCCTCAGCTGGGGGTTCAGATGGTACAGACGGGGGTGCACGTGCAGTGTCGTCAGCTCACTGAAGCAGGACTATGCTTGTGATCAGATTAAGAGTCACGCCACATCTGTAGGCCAGTCGAGTCACGACATTGGTCGTCAGGCTGGTCTCTGAGCTTCCTTGCCCGCGAAGACAAAAAGGGGAAGGGTACGGCACGATTGTGATGCCGAAGTCGATGTCCCCCCGTTCAGAGTGGAGGATCGTGGGGGAAAGACGCGCACTGGACATGTCTGGCTTCTCGCTGCAGAGCTGCTGTGTCCGTGTCACATGCCGTCTGCGGAGCCGGGATGGTCAGGGGCCCGTCTCGCTATGATCGACTCTGTCGGACCACAGAAAATGCAAGAGCCGAGCGGTGAGGGGTGCCTGGATCGGACCTCATGTCCCACGCCTTGCTGCTGCTGCCTGGTTCCCGCGCCACACGGGTCACGTGCGTCACTCAGTGTGACCGGGGGATCACTTATGTCTGGCAGAACGCCCTGTTGTTGAGCAGAGAGAAACTTGGAGAAGCAAACACAAATATGTTCCTTGAGCATCTTGGGTCTCGAACAGCTTTTAGGGCAAGGCACCCTTCGATGAATCGTCAGCACGTCATAGACACGGATGACAGTGCTCGGCCTCAGACACGTCTAGGTGCAGACGTTCGGAGGAAGGAGTTGGCAGAAGGTGCTATCGGGGAGGTCCCTCCTCAACCCCAGGTGCCTGAAAACCCACGAGGGGAAGAGCCAGATGGTGGTGGCAGCAGGGACAGTGGCTCCCAAGAATCACAGCCCTACCATGTTTCCAAGAACAGAAGCGCGTGCGGCCGGCTCTGTGTCTGCCAGAGCCTCCAAGGGCCCGCTGGGTAAGGAAGCGCTGAGGCCACTTGGACACCCCCTTTTCTCCTGTTCAGACGTCGTGAAGGTGAGTCCCGATGTGCTCAGCTCAGACAGTGTACGAGGGGGGCGCCCCCCAAACCAGCATGCATCCATAAACATCATGTGTTTCTCCTTCACCCGTTTAAACGTCAGTCCCCTTCCAAGGACTCCCGGTGGGATTCTCCGACCGAGACGCTTTGCCGCGGCTCAGCACAGCTTGTGGACGCGCCCACGGGGGTGCCTTGTGGTGCTTCTGCCGTTTTCGTGTCACCTCTTCCGTCGGCAACACGTCGTTTCCCTTTGAGGACTTTTTCATCCGGGGAAGCAAACAAGAAAGTCGCTCGGGGTGAGATCGGGTGACCAGGGAGGGTGGGGCACGGGGGTCGCGCCCTATTGGGTCCAAAACCGCTGAGCACCAGCGCGGGGCGGGCCGGTGCGCTGTCACGCTGCACGGTGTCCATGTCCGTCACCATCGTGCAACGGGCAAACACGGTGACAAAGTCTCCAAAGAACACTCACTGACGCCGCACGCAGCCTCTCCCCACCACGCCCGCTGGTGCCCGGATGCAGATGGGTTCTAGAACCCTCCCCCAGCGGGGGGGGCTGTGCTCCACCTTCCAGATTATTCTGGGCTTTTTTTGGGGGGGGTCTCCCCTCATATAAGGGATGGCATTTATAAGATGGGGAACTAAGAAATCCCCAGTCCCCCCCACCCCCCCAAAAAATCCCCAGCCTGTCCCCAGCCTCCCGGGCCGAGGGCTGTCTGGAAAGTATCCAGCCACGTGCTATGAGAAGTAGAGGCCTTTGTGGGCGGGCTCCCCCCCAGACAGCCTTCCTACTGTTCTTCCAAGGCTGGGTTTGCCGTGATGAATTCCTCGCCCATGAGGGAACGACAAGCAGTGCATGATGGGAGCGTGTCCTGGTGTCCCCCGGTGCTTCTAGAAGTGCTCAGTGGCAAATCCCATGACGGCCTCTCAGTAAGGGCACTGAGATGCGCGCTGACCCAGGCGCTCCGCTGGGCACGGTGGGCGTCCCAGGGAAGCCCCAGCTCTCCCGGTCCTCCGAGGGGACTCAGCCTGCAGGACACACCGGGCAGAGGCCACTGGCCACACCAGGCGGTAAGTGCCTCGTGTCGGGCTACTGGGCAGCTCCAGGGGGCCCCTGGCACTCTGTCTCCTCCTGGTGGCTTTCATGGCATCAGTTTCAGTGGGAGGAACCCCCGTCGACCATGCTGTCTTCCAGGCAGTAACCCCAAGGAAGGAATTTTTGCGGGGCTCAGGGGCGATGTGCAGGAGGAGGGGGCATCTCTCCCTGCATCTGACCTGACTGCCCTGCATTTGTCAGGATGCGTTCGTCCCGAGACTTCACGTATGTGGCATTAAATAGTAACTGCCTGGCCTGGGAGTGTCCACCTCATGGTCACAGGTGTGGGCAGAGCTGGACCACTGCGTCCCCCAGGACGCTGTCCTGCCTGGTCCCCCGGCCACTGGAGTCTGGGACACCAGAGGGCTTTTCTTGGCACCGCTCATCCTCCTTAGCGTTAGACTCTCTTCCTGGTCACCTGCCAGGTACACTCAGCGTTGAGGGGGGCTTTGCTTTGTCTGTGACAACTATGCTCTGCTCAGCCTCCTCTCTGGGGTGCTTCCTGAGCTCCAGGGGGACAATGGGGGGTGGCAGGCTGGTCAGGCAGCGGGGCAAGGAGGACAGTGTGGGCCTGGCGGTCTTGAAGGCAGGTGGCCCAGAGGTCCCATTTTAAACAGGACAGGAGACCAGTCTCCTGCCCTCTGCAGCCGGTGTGACGATGGTTGGAAGGAGTGGGGCAGACTCAGCAGCCCCAGCGGCGGGGACGCCTGTGCCCCTCTTGTCCCCTCTCCAGTGGCCTGCGTTGCTGTTCGCTGCCCTCTCTGCTATCACTTCTGCCCAGGGCCCCAGGGGTCTCGCCCCATGAGTCGTGGCAGAGGCTGGAGGAGTGTGTCCGCTGACCTTTCAGGAGGTGGCTCCCTTCTCCGTTGGTAGAAAAACAGCCCTAACTGAGTGGGCCTGTGCCAAGATGGACCGATGGAGGGTGACCCCACATCCCCACCTGCATGTCCCAGAGCAGCCACCCTTGGCCCCTTGCCATTTGCTTCGGGATGACCTTTGCCGTTTCTGGCGCTGTGGGACCCATCAAGGGGCAGTTTTGTTCTCCTTCAGCCTGACCCGGTTCTGGTTAAGGAGGACTTCGATTTCTCGTGCAGAAGAAAATCAATGAACCCACTTTTTATTACTTTCCTGAGTTGTTTTTTTTTTTTAAAGAAAATATGAGCATAGTCCTTTAAATGGGCTCTTTATTTTTTTGAATGGTAAATTGAGGCACAGAGCAGAGCAGCCACACGCTTTACCCCACAGTCAATCCGGGTCGGGGTTCTGGGGTGCTGAGTTCCGGCTCTCGACTGAGGCTTGGGAACCCTAACGCGCATCCGAGTCCCCGGGACGTGTTATGAGCGGACCCTCTGGACCCACTCGCAGGGTCAGGTGTGGGAGGCCTGGGGTGGGGCCAGGGCCACCCTGACCCCGGGGGTGGGGGGCCGGGACCATAGTGGAGCCTTTGCCCCGACCCAGAGATGCTCCTGTTCCTTCTGTCATGACACAGAACGCCTTTCTCGGATGGATGTTCACTTTCTCTGCCCTGTTGGGGCTCCTAGCCTCACCATGGGCAGGTGGCACCCTCTGAAAACCCTCGCTCTGGCCTCTGTCACTGCCATAGCCAGCCCAGGATGGGGCCCAGGCTGGCGAGGCCAAGAGGGGACCACGTGGAGGGCCGGGCTCTGGGCTGGCACCCCTCTTTTCCCCCTCCCTCCAGCAGCTGGGAGCCTGGGGCTGGCCAGAGCCAGAAGCCCGCAGCCCTGGGACCTCCCTGCTGGCCACCCCTGGGCCGCCCTCTTTGTCCCAGCTTCCCGCTCCGGGGACCCTCATCGCTCCTCTTCTCCGACCAGTCACCCCAGTTCTTGGCTCCCCAAGCTCCCGTCTGATCTCACCCCACTGAGCTCGCCAGCCTCCAGCCTGCCGGAGTCAGAGTGGAGCTGGGAGGCTGTGACTAATGTGCCTGAGGTGAGTCATCCGCTAAATATAAAAACCCACTCACTCCCTGCGCGCAGAAGCTGCAGAGAGGCTCCGCGTCCTTCCCACCCAGTCCTTCCTTCCTCGGGGGGCCCTGGACTCCCCCCTGAAACTGATTCACAAACAGCCAACAAATTTGGGCAGCCTGGACCCCTGCTCTGCGGCTGGCTCCGCCCCCGCCCCCAGATCTTGGGAGGCGCTCCCAGAGGAAAGGGCGGAGTTAGGACACCGTGGCCTGGACCCTCTGTGCGTGGACTTGTGAAGGAGGCGACATTCATCCCCTCTCCTTTCTGTCCCTGTTCGCATCCAAGGAACCCCGAACTGCCCAGCCTCTTGCACAGGTAGAGTTGCACCTTGTGAGCACATGCGCATCTTGCAGGAAGTGGCGGATGCTGAACCACGTGCCAGCGAATCTGGGGTGGAGGGTTTCAGGTATCCGCCCTCCTGTTGGACAGGGGCCCTCCCTCAGGGCCACCTGATTTCCTCCACACAGGTTGCTTTCTGCTTGGCCTGATGCCCCACATCTTTGTTGCCTTTAGAATACGGGCCTGTGTCGTATGTACGTGGGCCGTCCGGAAAAATATCCAGCCACTGTCACTATAAGGAGAAGTTTCATGGCTGGATACTTTCCAGACAGCCCTCCTGTATAAAGTATCACGTGTGTTTAATACTTGACACTTTGTGTCAGGTACTGTGCTCAACCTCTGACATGGATTATTCCGGTGAATGCCCTCAATTCTCTGTGGTAGGCGTGTCGTTATTCTCAATTTGCAGATAAGACAAAAACAGTAAGTAGTTCAGAAGCACACCACCAGGGGTGTGAGAACCAAGACCAGTCAGTCCTCTGTACTCTCCCTGGGCTGACCAGACGTACCGTTTGAAATGGGACGGTACCCCTATTTTCCGTCTCGTTTAACAAGGTACGTCTGGCGAGCCTGGCTTTACCTCTAAGCTAGACCAGTACCTTTTAAACTTCCTCTGATGCCAACCTGACCCCTACAGAGTAGCAGTAGTTCACGTCACGACGCGGGCGGTGAATGCACAGACACTGGTATGTCCGTGTGAGTGTCCGCACACATACCTGTGAAACAAGTGTGAACTCTTGCTGCCCTCTAATTCTATTCGGTTCTGTTCTAATTTTATTGAAAAAGTTAAATAAATTGCCTGCCCCCCCCCCCCCCCCCGCCATATGTCTTTCAGGCCCCTCTATAGGCCATTATCTGCAGTTTGAAAACACGGGGCTATCCCTATGTAAACGCCACTAAATGTCCCCAGGACGGTGCGTGGAAAGCTGAGTTCTAGTCCTGGGACGGGGACGCACTTCTGTGACTTGGGACAAGTCTCACTTCCCGGGCCTGTCCTTCCTAAAGCCCGCTGTGTGATGGCATCTTCCTGAATGCCCCTGCGGGTGCCCCGGCCCGGGCTGTCCTTAATCGCCGCAAACCCTCTGCTTAACACGTCCGGCTCCGGGGAAGGGGGCAGGGCGGGCGCTTCCCGCCGCCGCGCGTCTCACGTGTGTGCGCATGCGTGGTGTAGGGACAGGCCCGGCTTCCGGCCTGGCGCGTCCTCGCCCCGTGTGACGGGTCACTCCGCCTCTGCAGCGCAGAACACAGAGAAAACCGTTTCCGGCAGGCTGCGGCGTGCGATCATCTGCAAAGGCCCATGTGCTCGTGTGCCGGCTCCGCTTTTCCTTACTAGGCTGCTCGAAAGGCAGCAGGAAGGCCATTTTAACAGTGTGGGAGGGGCGAGTGGCAGGAGAGAGGGACACCTGGGATACATCAGAATGACGCCACAGGACTGGCTCCTGGTCTCCCCGGGGCAGCTGAGTGGCTGCGTGACCTTGGGCATGACACCTGACCTCTGTGGCATGGACTGGACATGAGGGACTTGGATCAGGTCCCACCTAGCGCCGACATTGCGGAATTACGCGTTTGCACAGGGAGGCTGCCCGTGGTGGGCGAGCGCACTGTGCAGCGGTGGCAGGCCAGGGCTCCTGCCCTAAGTTACTGGAGCATCTGCACAGAGCTCCTCCCATCCCACAGAGCAAGCTTGAAGGCCAAGTGCTCCGCAGCCCAGGTCAACCCGCCGCCTGCAAAACGAGCTGTTCCTTGGAACCGGGCTCTGCAGGATGCGGCGCTCAGGAGGCGGAGTCGGCTGGCAGCCCTGCTCCGAGCGCATGATGGACAGGCAGCTGCCCGGAGGCACGGGAAGGAACTTGGTTGGACCTGCAGCTGGACTCCTCCTGCCTGCCCCACTGGCGGCCCCCGAGGAAGCCACGTGGACTCCCACGGACTCTCCCAGACTGAAAGAGACGTGGAAGGGTCGCTTTGAGCCCCCACCTGGGGGGAAGATGCAGGGGCACGAGCGGCCACCCCGAGAGGCCCCACTTCCGCCCCTGCGGTCCTCCCCCACTTGCGTTCCTTTCCCGGCCTCTCTCAGCGGCAGGGCCCCCCGGCTCCCCTTGATGAGGCAAGAGGAGCGTCACAGCAGCAGTGGCCTGCACTTACAGCTGCGCTTGGCAATGACCTTGTCGGAACGGACCCGGCGTGCCCCCCGTTCCAACGTGTGTAAGCACCTCCTGTGTGCCAGACATGTCCCCCGTCCTTAAAATGCAGTTTGCGGGGTGCAGCAGGTCTCTGTTTACAGTCAGCTCGCGGGAACCAGCGGCGGCGCCTGGCAGTGGCGCCTGGGAGCCCCTGCCTACCTGGTCCCGGGCGTGCGGTGCTGCGCGCGGTGCTGCGCACGGGTGCTGCCTGCTCTCCTGCCGCCTCTGCCCCAGTTAATCAGGCGGTGCCCTACTCGGGTATGAGCAGGAGAACATTCTGGGAGCTTCCGGAGTCCTGGACAAAGGAGCATCTGCCTGCAAACCACTTCCTGCAGTTGTGGCAGAAGGGGGCACACTTTGGCTTAATTAGGGGTTCAGGGTAAGGAAAACGGGGTGCTATCTTCTCGGGGCCTGCTGCGCTGTCTGGCCCCAGTAGCAGAGACGGTGGTGCAGGGACTTGGAACCCCATTGCCACCGCGTCTCCTGGGACTGCGAACCTGCGTCTCAGGGCCCTGCCATCCTCTCTTCCAAGGAGCCCACAGCTTTAGGGGCATGAGGCCTCCGCCTTGCACAGAGGTCCCCTCAGAGGAGGCATGCCCCGCCCCTGCACTGCTGGTCCCATGGGGTGTCTCGGGGCTCAGGCCCCAGGACACACCCTTTGGGCTGCTCCCCTGCGTGCCTATCTTTACAAAAACCTTGTGAAGGAGAATCCAAGTCTCCATAATTGCTTTTTAGGCCTGCAGTCGTGTTTTCTTTCCATCCCCAAACGGTCTACCTCGGGCTCCGAGTGAAGCAGGATGATGTGCCTCCCCCGGAGAGCTGCACAAAGGGTACTGGCGGTCTCTGCCTCCCACTTTAGGGCTGAGGGGATGGGGGCCACCAAGGCATCAGGAGACTGGTCCGAAGTGTGGCCCTCACGTCTCAGCCTCGGGCCTGCGTGTGGTCAGCACTGGGCGGGCACCGCCTGGCCCAGCCTTCCCCCTGGTCTGCGGCGGGGATGAAGCCGGGCACCTGTGCAGACTTGCCATGGGGATTCTAAGATGGGAAGTGTTGGAGAGGCAGAAGTCTTTCTAGCTATTTGTCCATCTGCCCTGGTGTCCCCGGCAGTCGCCTCCCGTGGGGAAAAGGGCACACCCTTGGAGGCCAGTCTGCAAACCTGGGGTAACAATCCCCACCTCTCCAAAGTGACTTGAGGATAAACGGAGATGAGACGTATTTACAAGCACCCAGGGTAGCCCGACGTTACCCCAAACACACCTGTGGGCACACACTGACATCCTCCTCTCTTGGCTCCTCCGACCTGCTGCTACTGGTGAGCAGTTTTCAGTTTGGATCATGTCCCTTCTTTACTTGGGGATGTGGGGTGCACAAAGCGGACCCCAGGCTTGTCTCTCCAAAAGGTGACATTGCCTGGGATCCCGAGGTAGAGGGGCTCCGAGCCCTTAGTTTGGGGATCCCCACTGCAGAAGCAGGGGGAGGCCACAGGCCTTCCCTGTTGTGCCTTGCTGCACTCGGTTCCTCTGTCCTGCTTGCGCTCTCAGTGCGATGTGTCCTGGCACCGGCGTTTTGCATTCTGTTCTGCAGGGAGGGCCAAGGTGCCTTTGGAGCCGGGGCGCAGAGCTGAGTGGCATTGGCTGAATCCACGGGACTCGGCTGTCCTCTAGTGGCGAGCGAGGGAAAGGCACGCGCAGCCCTGCCTGCAGCTCGCCTGCCGCCCCCGGTTACCATAGTGATGGTGTGTGTGGTCACCTGCAGATTCAGCAGCACCAGGAAGCTCCAACCTAAACTGGCCAGCACGTGGAGGTCGTCCCCGGACACGCCCCAGGCCCCACATGTGGGAGTTCCCGCCCGCATTCATGGGTGCAGCCATGAGATGGGGTCGTCTTTCTAGTGAGTGTGATGTCTTCCGGGCATCACGAGTTCGCAGACGAGGACCTGGGGGTCAGAGTGGTCGGCTCGCCCACGGGGGCTTCTCACACTTGCCCGTGCCTCAGAGCCGCAGGCAGGGACACCAGTCGGGCGTCTGATTCATGCCAGAATCTCTCACGTCTGTTCCTTTTCTGAAATGGTGCCAGCAATGAAATGACACCATATGATCGAAGGAACACCAAACAGGCTGAATCCTGGTTCCTCCACTTACCTGCCCTTGACCTTGGGCTCATCATTAAAACCCCCAGCTTGGCCTGTTACCTCCCGGGGTGGGGGAGGGTGGGCTCTCCAGGGGTAACTGGCTGCACTTACACCCACATGACCTGTGGCCACAAATACCCAGTGCCTTTTCCCTGGCATTTGGAAGGAACGATCAAAGACCCTGTATCATTGAGAGAAGGAGATAAACTCATAAAAATTAACTTGATACAATTTATTTAGCTTCACTCTGTGGCAGTGTGGCCGTTACCTGTTGCTGCATAACAACCCCCCCCCACCCAAAGTCTATGTTTACCTCTAGGGTAGAGATTTGGGTTAATTATAGTCGTCCGGTCATTATACTGCCTTTGTCCTGTTGTCCTTGTGTGTGTGTGTATGTATGTATGTATGAGGGGGACCCAAAAACCCCGGAATGATATTCCAGAGGGCAGGCCCCTGGTAGCACAGACTTCACCAGCTAGGTGAGTGTTCTAGAACCCGTCTGCATCCGGGCACCAGCTGGTGTGGTTGTGAGAGGCTGCATGCGGGGAAGGGACACATGGTGACAGGTCAGGTGTACTTGGGTCCAGGGAGATGCTGGGCGGAGTGGCAGACAGAGGCCACTCCGTCCATCCTGGGGCATCACCCGCTCCCTACGACCCCCCTGCCTGCTTCCCTCCCTCCCCCTCCCTTCCTGTCACCTCTGAGGTCAGGTGCTCGCTCTGCCCCTCGGTCCTGCCTCCCCAGGGTGGCTGTCCCTTTCCGAGTGGCGCCTCTGTTTTCCCTGGTCATCATCCTCCGTGTTTCTTCATGCTGTCCGCTTCCCCAGGGAAGGAGGGAGAACGGAGAAAGCGGAGGAGAATGGAGAAAGCGGAGGAGAACGGGGTGGGGGTGCGGTCGGCAGGGCCGATGGCGGCGAGCACAGACAGGAATGTGGGAAGTGACTTGGAGAGCCCCGCACGCGCGCAGTACCCACATGCAGGCACACGCACACCCACGCACGTGCAGACACAGGTGCGGGCACACGCACACCCACGCATATGCAGACACACGTGCGCGCACACGCACACCCACACACATGCAGACACACGTGCGCGCACACGCACACCCACACACGTGCAGACACACGTGCGCGCACACGCACACCCACACACGTGCAGACACACGTGCGCGCACACGCACACCCACACACGTGCAGACACACGTGCGCGCACACGCACACCCACGCACGTGCTGACAGACACACGTGCGCACACACGCACACCCACGCACGTGCGGACAGACACGTGCGCACACACGCACACCCACGCACGTGCAGACACACATGTACACCCCATTCCCCCTCGTGTTGTCCTCAGGAGCGTCCTGTTCAGGGGCGGGGAGGTTCGAGCTCGATCGCTGAGAGTTATGAAAATGCGCCTCGGTGTTCGGGAGACCAGACCCATGTGGGGTCAAGGGGCTCCTGTCACCCCACTGTTCACCAGAGCACAAGGGACTTGGGGGGACTTGGGGGGCTGTGTGGTGGATGGGGGTGGACGTACATGAACCTGACACTGGGCCAGCACCCTGTTGCCATGTGTCATGCGCACTCAAGTTTTGGGCCCAAACTTTCAGGGGAAGAAAAATCTTTGATTTTAGTTTTTTAATTCTAATTTTTATATGTTTACATTTAGGTATTTGGGGATTTTTTTCCTTTGGATTATAAAGGAATTTTAGCATTTATCTGTAACATCTTATGGTGTGCAAAGTTTTATTTACGATTACAAAACATAAGCACAAATACAAGGCACAAGACATTTTCTGTATAAAGTTTTTACATTCAAAGCATTTGTATTTCAGGGTATTATTTTGCATATCCATATTTTGGATATTGTCACTGGTGTGTAGAGTTACATTTTGAACTCCTAAACATAAAGAATTAAACACATTTATGTACATACGGAATTAGTACTACCCAGGTACAGTGCGCACCCTTGGTTTTCCCCTCACAAATCTGGGCAAAAAGGCGCTTATTATACGCAGCACAATACGGGAACGGGTAAAGTCGAAGCGAAGACCAGCGCCTATTGTGGGCACCCAGGCTACAAACTTGACCGCAAGAAGCCCAGCCCCTCCACCCCGGGTCCCGGGAGGCGGGTGGGCAGAGGGCTGCTGGGGCCTTCAGAGCTTCCCTGCAGGAGAGAAAGCAGAGGTCTGGGTGAGGGCCTCTGGGGGCGCCCCTCGTAGAAGCTGGGGGGAGGGCGCCAGCGTGACCCTCAGCACAAGCAAGAGGTGAAACATGGCAGCCCGACGACCCAGGCTGAGCTGAGGGTAAAGATCCCGTCATGCAGGGCAGTCATGTCCGGTGTTTTCAGAAAAGCAGTGGGCAAATACCCTTCTGTTCAATAAGATCGTGTGTGTGTGTGTGTGTGTGTGTGTGAGAGAGAGAGAGAGAGAGAGAGAGAGAGAGAGTGTGGGGGACAGGGACAGGGAGAGAGGACCCTCTTTGGTGCAAATGGGGTGGAGACATGGCCATTTTCCCAAGGTCCCTCCTTCCCCACACAGACGCCTCTGCTCTGCACCCCAAGGGTCTGAGAACGCCTGTCCTGGTCTAGGTGAAGGAATGGACATCGAGCACGACAGGGAAGCGGGGAGGGGAAGGTGGCGGTTGCCTCCTAGTGCCGCTTGCACCAAGGTCCTGCGAGAACCAGTAGGAACCTGTGTGTTTCGAGTCATAAATCGGAACTCCTCTTCCGCTGGGCAGGGCCACGCTGCGGCTCTTTCACCCCTGTAAAACGAGCCGTGCTCCCGCCACAGGGACGGAGGGGACAGTGGGCCTACGGCCCAGACCGGAGCCCAACCGCCGGACCGGGGTCCCGGCCCCACTGCTTGGCGTCCGTGTGCTTACATGACAGGTATGCGAGTGTCCCACTCCCAGCAGTGCCGTGTCACTCGTGGGCTTCCCGGCCCCCTGCCCTCAACGTTCCATGTCCCCTCACAGCCCCAGCCATGGCTCAGCCCCCTCTGGTGGTAATGGAGGAAGGGGTGGGGGTTTTATGCCTTTTACTGCTTTGCTCAGGGCAGAAGGAATCTGTAGTGACGTCCACTCCCCATCTTATTTACCCCTGTGGGGCACTGAAAGGCTGGCCTTGACCTCGTCTCCAGGATCTATAAACCTGAGGGGCAGTTACCGAGGGGGTGGAGTGTCGGAGGTGACAGGTGGACTCCTCCCTCAGGGCCGATCCCAGCCAAGCTCGGACCTGCGGTGTCCAGCCTTCTGGCATCCCTGGGCCACGTCAGAAGAAGAACTTCTCGGGTCACACGTAAAATACGCTCTCACTAACGGCAGCCGATGAGCTAGAAACATGGGTCACGACAAGTCTCATAATGTCTTAAGAATCTGTGCGGGGTCACATTCAAAGCCGTCCTGGGCCGCAGGTTGGACACGCCCGGGCTAGACTGTGTCTTGTCTGAAAGTCATAGTCCCATTCTCTTGTCCCACCTGCTTCCCAGGAGGGGACTTTCCAAGGTCCCCCCAGAAGCAGTGTGAGGCTCTCCACATGGACGGGGTTGGTATTGTGAAGACACGGGTGACAGCTGCCCAGCAGAGTGACAGCCACAACCTTGACACCTGCGTTTGCATCTTCCCGAGGTCACCTGGGGTTTCCGTCAGCCTGGGAAATGCCGGGCGGGGTCGTGGCCTGCTGTCCTTTGCCATCGACTGGGGATGCCCGCGCTCCCAAGCTGACCTCTGAGGCACAGCCCGAGCCCGTTGTGGGGGGAAGGGTTCCTGGTGGGGTGACTGTGTGGCAGAGGAGGAAGTGTGGTGGCTGGGTGTGGCTGTGCCAGGGTCACCCGAAATGATGGCAGTGGCAGACGTGGCACCTCGGGCCGTGGTCTGGCTGGAGTCAGAGCAACCTCGAAGTCCCAGCCAAGTCCTTTCGGCCCGATTCTACAGGAGGCGGCTCAGGCACGTGTCTCCTCGCTGGGGCCGGCGGGGAGCCTCTGCCAGACAGAGAAGGGCAGCGGCTGTCTGTGCAAACTTCCGGGCGTGCCCCGCCCCCGCCGGCGTGCGTGCCCCCGCCGGCGTGCGTGCCCCCGCCGGCGTGCGTGCCCCCGCCGGCGTGCGTGCCCCGCGTGTTCCGAAGCCACGCCCTCATGGCGGGGAGCGTCCGCGCTTCCTGCTTCTCCAAGATTTCTCCATCCTCCGGGCCGTGAGCTCGGACAGTCCAGGCCCTGGTCGGAGACGTGAGCCTTCCCGAACCTTCGAGGCCGAGGCACTGCGGTGTCCGTGGACGGGACTCAGCCCGGGGGCTGCCCGGCCCCCCACGCAACGGTCCGGCGTCTCCAGCTGGTTCGTCCCCCCGCGTCTCCTGGAGAGAGGGAGAGGATGTGCCCAAGGGACGTCGTGGGGGCAGTGTCCGTGCTTCCCGCCAGGCACGGACTGGGAGGAGCGGGGTGAGGCGGTCCCCCCACACTGTCTTAGCCCCTCGGGGAGCAGAGGGCTAGAGGAAGTGGGAGGGTTTAGCCGGTTCGACAAGAGGGACGCTTCATCCCTAGCCAGGGGGAACAGAAGGATAGAGGGAAGGACGTGTGACCCTGAGACAGAGCACGTGGTGGGGGAAATGTGTGGTGTCCCATGCACACCTGCTCCTCTGACAGGGTCACCTTGGCCAGGAATGGGAGGGGGCACAGGTCAGGGGACGCTAAGGTGGGTGGGCGGCCTGTCTCCTCCTGGCTGCTGCCCGCCCCCACCATTCTCTCCCCCTGCCCTCTGGCCGCTGGCACTGCCCTTGGCCCTTGCGTCTGCTCCGCCCCTTGGGCCACCCTCTAGTTCTCTTCGTCCCTAGGGCTGTGAGAGCAGCAGATTGTCCAGCAGTGTGAACATTGGCCTCAGTCCCCAGTCCCCAGTGTGTGTGTGTGTATGTGCGCGCGCGCGCACAGGGGCTGGGGTCACCCACAGCACAGGCCAGAACACAGGACTAGAGAGAGCTTCTAGCCAGAGGCGGGAGGCCATCGTGGGGCACACTCTGCACCCCGGAGCCCAGAGGACCTTGACGGGGACCCACTGCCGGCCTCGCCACCGGAGCAGCTGGAGAGGCATCTGTCACTGACCGGAGACACAGGGGTGAGTTCAGCTCTGGAGGGACTGGGGGTCGTGGGACTTGGTGAGGGGCAGAGGCGCCAGAGAAGAGAGACATCTGGGAGCTTGGTGCCCCTCTGCCCCTACTCCTGGTGGCTGCACACTGTCTGTGTCCCTTGGGCCCCGCCATCTGGAGGGCGCCGCCGAGCCTGGCAACCCCAAAGGGTGTGAGGGTTGGAGCAACATGACAGCCAGTGAAGTGTCCCCGGAGGTGTACGGCAGATGGCCATGCAGTGCCCAAAGGCAGGGACAGTGGGGAGGCCCCGAGGCTGGTGGTCACTGAGGAGGGAACCGCAGACCCTTAGCTGGCCGTGTCGTGAGGGGAAGAGAGAGTAAGGGGGTGCTGGAGCAGACGCAAACCCCACTTCTGCTCGTAGGGGCCCCCCGAGGGCCAGGGCCCCAAGAAAGCTCTGGGACTGAGGCAACGGGGGCGGGGGTAGGGGGCGGGGGTAGGAGGCGGGCCGTCTGAGGAGCTCGTGAGCGCCATGGCAGACTGTGAGGCACAGGGGACACCGATCAGGAGGGCCGGGACCTGGCGCAGGGGGGCGGGCGGCCAGCCCCACTGTCTCCCCCTTTGCTTTTCTAGACCTGAGTTCCTGCTTCCTGGCACACTCGCCCTCCCGGTCACTCTCCTGTTTGCCTCTGTCTTCGCCTGGCGGTGGCAGGCCCTCACGCCATGTCCTGTGTGGAGCCTCTGAGGCTGGTGGTTCTCTCGGGGTCCATTTCCCATGAGGTAAGGCTGGTGGGGACCCTGTGGGGTTCTAGGGTCTCTCGCCCCCTCATACCCACCACTTCCCGTTTCTACCTGGGCTCTGGGAACCTCTGCCCCAAAGCCTGGGTGCATGTCCGAGCTCGGCACGAGTGCACAGGGCATGGCTGCACGGCAGGCTGTGCTGGGACCTCTGGGCTCACTGCTGGAGAAGGGACCCTCGCCCTCCAGGGGCTCACAAACAGGCAATTATAGTTCAGAGAGAACAGGGCCACACACAGAGCATGCTCCAGGCACAGGAGGAGAGGCAGCGCCCCCGGCTTGGGGTGCTGGGACACGCCTTGCCGAGGACACGGTCATACTCACTGCCATCGGGAGGTGCCTGGCCCTAAGCATGCTGTGAGGACCTCGTCTCGTCCTCGAGAAAGTGCTATCAGGAGGCACAGAGGAGTTAGGTCCCCAAGCAGGTGGCCCGCACCCTCACTTCCGTCCCCTCCTGTCCCTGGTCAGTGTCCGCAGGGAGGAGGGAAGGGCTCTAGGGGTGCTGACCCTCCACCTCTCACCTTCTCTCCCTCGTGGATTGGTCTCCCTCCCTTCCTTCTGCTTCCTCCTCAGTCTCCCCACTACATGGCCCTTCCCCCCAAAAGGCCAGGTGGAGGGCCCATCGCCCGTGGGCACAGGAGGCTGGGCCGTCACCTCCATCGTCCTCTCCGGCGTCACCTCCCTTGTCCCCGCCCCACAGCCCCTAGCAGCTGGCATTCCATCCTCCCGTTGCCCCGACATGATCATGCTCATCCTGTAGACTCGGCCGTTGTCACCTCTCATGAAACTTCCCTGATGCCCCTAGGCTGGGGTATGTGTTTCCTTCTGTGGGTTGTCACCTCTGTTCTCTGTAGTGCATGGGCACAGGCTGCACCAGCGGGCAAGCAGCAGACTGTGAGAATCCCCCAGCTCCAGCTCCCAACCTCGGTCACCAAGGAAACTGGCGGCACCCCCAGTCCAGCCCCTCTCTCATCGTGAGCGCCTGCTACGTACTTACTGACACTCCTTCTGTCTCGTGTTTGCAATTTGTCCGTGTGTCCTCCACACAGTAAGCGCTTCAAAGGCCAGGCCTTTGGGGCCCTAGAACACTCACCTCGCGAGGGGAGCCTGTACCACAAGAAGCCCGCACTCCAGAAGATTGTCCCAGATTTTTGGGGGCCTCCTTCTGTGCAAGCCCCAGCCGCCGACCTGTCCACTCCATGGAGTCTGTGTGATTCACAACCACTCCCCACATGTCAGTGAGGCTGGAGGGCCATGGTGGCACCCGGACCATGACCCAAGAAGGCGTTGGCTCTTCGGGCCCTGACCAATCAGGTCTTGTCACAGCAGGAGCGGCTTCACGACCTTTTAATGGGCCTCAGTGTTCTTATCTATAAAACAAGGAGAGTAACACCTACTTTGTAACAGGAAACCACTGAAAGAAGATTCAGTTAGCGGACGTACAAAAGGGTTTAGCCCTGGGTCTGGCACACACTGAGTGCTGGCTAAGTGGTAGCCAGTTCAAGACTTCTAGCTGTTCTGTGTTTCAGCCCGAAGCAGAACACAAGTTTTTCTCGCAGCAAAAAAAAAAAAAGGAAAAGCCTCACTGAGGCTTGACAGATGACCAGGCGGTGACTCGGAGGCTGAACTCACGGATGTTGAGTTATGGCCTGAAGTTTGGTCCAGGGACCAGCTGCATCAGCGTCACCTGGGAGCTTGATGAACCTGCGGAATGTCACATCCCCCTCACCCTCAAGTGCACTGGTTAAGAATACGCACCCCAGTGTTCATCGCAGCACAATTCGCAGTGGACAGATCGTGGGAACCGCCAGCGTTTCCTTTGCTAAGGAAGCTGTGGTGCATACAGACAAGGGAGCACGACTCAGCCAGGAGAAAAGACGAAACACGGCCGTTTACGACAACACGGAGGGACCTGGAGACCATCATGCAAAGTGAAATAAGCCGGACAGAAAACACCAAGAACCGTATCATTCCGCCCATTGGTGGAACGCAGAGCTGAAAGCAACGCAGAAACAAACACTCATGGACACAGTCACTAGTGTAGGGATTCGGGTTATCTGAGGGGAGGGGAGGGGGGACAAGGAGGGGGCGTCAACTGTGTGGTGGTGAGAACTCACTGGGTAGTAAACACGTAACACAACACACAGACGGTGCTCTGTGCAGTTGCACACCTGGAACCCAGGTAATTTCTGCTGGCCAATGTGCCCCCCAGTAAATTTAACAATAAAAAAGCAAAAGCAAAGTCCAGGTTTGTGCAACCAACAGGCTCCCGGGCGAGGAACCCTGCTCCTCAGACTGAATAGCTGTGGCCTGGGGCACGTTTGGAGACGTGTTCCGGTTCCATTCCCCTCGTCCCCTCGTTCCGGTGCTAACAGGCATCTTCCTGCACACAGGAGGGCACTGCCGGGGCTGTGGTGGTGCAGGACAGTGAGGCTTGGGCTGAAGCCAGGGAAAAGGGACGCTCCCCGCCCGACGGAGGTCTGGCTGCACTTCCCCTTCCCCCCAGCAGGTGGCGAGCGTGCGCCGACAGTGCTGCCTCTTACAGGCCTTGGACTTGCTGGACCGGAGAAGCGCCCCGTGGCTTGGGCGCCTGCGCAGAATTACCTCTGTCCGCTGCGTCTGGGGTGGTGCACACATTTTTAAAAAACTGATATTATGTCGCAAGGGTCACCAGACAGCAAAAGCCATCCTTAAGTGTTAACGGGGAGAAGAAACCCCGGGACGCTCTCGGGATCGCGGGGGGCGGGGCAGGGTCACGATTTGGGGGGTCGTGGGGAGACGGAGGGGGTTCTTCCTTAGCAGTTCCTTACCAAGATGGAGTCCGAGCAGTGAACCTTTGGGGGTGGATCTCGGGGTTGTCTGGGTCCCGGGCGGGTGTTCAGCCCCTGAGTTCTCTCCCCAGTGCCTTGGGGGGGTTGGGGGCGGGGACGGGACAGGGGACTGGAAAGAAGCTAGTCTCCAACAGGTCCCAGCCGGGACAACTGTTAGTCCGAGTCACGTACCTTCTCTGTGCCTCAGTTTTCCCATCTGTAGCATGGACATAAGCAGAAGTCATCTCGTGTTACTGTGAGTGATCGATCTCCTTTATGCCTACGAGGTACCTGGCACACAGGTGGTGCCATGCAGGTGTTGGACTGGTGTCACTTCCCTTGAGGTTCAGTCTCCCCTTTCCGTGGAACAGGGAGAGCCACCCCATTCTTGCCAGCGGAGGCCGAGGAGGAGCGGCTGGGCGAGCCAGGCCCCCACACTGATGCCTCTTTTCTTCCTCCCCAGGTCTTCTTTATGTGACGGAGGGTCCCCAGCAGATGGGCCGGGGTCAAGTGCATGCCAGGTGGCCCAGGTCAGGACCACACGCAGGCACGTGAGCGCAGCCCCACCCAGGCCCCTGGGAAGCAGGCCTCTCCGCCTCCTGCTTGGGAGGCGTGCGTGCCACCACGTCGTCGTGACATCAGGCGTCTCTGCTGCCAGTAGCTCCTCAGAGCTTCCGGGCCACCGTTCCCTGGAGGTGGGGAGGGGGCTGTGGGTGGTGCTCGTAGCCATCAGCGCAGGGAGTGCAGAGAAGTGCTGTCATTTAGCGTCCTGTCAGTCCCACCCCAGTATCAGGACCTCAGACGCCAGCCCCCCTCACCCAGGATGGACCCTGTCCAAGGATTTGCCCTGTAGGGTGGGCAGAGGTGCTCACCGCAGGGCAGAGGACTGAAAACCCGAAGCACAGCGGAGTCCAGCTCCACTTGTGTCCCTTGACCTCCCCACCCCACTCTGCAGTCGGGGTGCTGAATTCTTTGGTCCGCGTCCCCATGGCCCGGTGCTCGGGGCGGGCTCGCCTGGGGCCCAGCACGCAGCCCTCCCTGCAGTGGGAGCTACATCTACTATCTCACAGGTGGTGCAGGGGCTCCCTTGGCTCCCGGGGCCGTGGCTGAGTCCTGGGCTCTATTCTCGGCGGCACCAGTCACTTCATGTCTGACCGTGAACTAGCCCTTCTCATCCCTGGGTCTCCCTTCGTCGCCCAACATGCCAGGGGCTCCATAACTGCCTTGTCAAGTCCTCGGACCCGCTCTCCCTGACGTGATGTGGGACCTGAGGGGGCAGGCTGGGGGACCTCACAGTGCAAATATCTTATGAGCCTGTGACCGCTGAGAGACCCTCCAGGTGTCTTGTGGTTTGGGGAACACACTTGCCAGATGGTAGTGACAACTGAGGTGTCCCTTACAGGGCTCAGGATCATTTGAGTTCCTCATCAGTGTCAATGTGACAGCTGGATCGGGGCCAGTGGGGGTGCAGCGCCGGGAGAGGGGTCGGAGGGATTTGTAGGGTCGTGTGTCGGGAAAACAGAGCAGGATTCACTGACTACGTTGTTTGCCCAAGAGAAAGCCAGAACTGTGGGAGGCCTGCGCCCGGCCGGCGGGCAGCGGGGTGACAGTGCTTCTCACCCTCCCCCGTCTCTCTTCCCACGCCTCCTGTCACTCAGGGTCACTCCTCCTGTACGCCTCCGGCCTCATCACTCTTGCCTTCAACGTCGACCACCAGACACAGCCGCGGAGCACGAGAGCGAGGCCGAGCCCAGAGGCTGGGCGTGAGGACCGACACAGGTGCCCTGGGGCCCGACCTCTGTCCTGTGGGGGGAGGCGGGGCTCTGCCGTCCGGCCAGCGCTTCGGAGGACGGACGTGACGCCAGCCTCCTGTGCCCACTTGTGTCGCACCGCGTCTCACTTGCACTTGTGACTGTTTGAATGTCCCCTGTGCCACCAGGGGTGAGCCTCTCGTGGGCGGGACTGTCTCCCTCTCAGTGTCCCCCACACCTGGCGCGGCACCGCCCTAAACGCGTGTCTGGATCCTCGCACCCTGAGACGGGAACCGTGGTCGCGGGTGCAGATGAGGGCTGGGGGCACGGAGTGGGTCAAGGATGCCTTGGTACCGAGCTTGCAGTGGGACACTGTGATGAGGCCATCTCGGGGTGAGTGTGGGTCCTCCTGAGTGCTGGTGGGGCCGTGTACCTGGTCACCCCCACACGTCTTCCTGCCTGCGTGCGCATTTTATGGGGTGAGTCTGTGTGCGTGTGAATGGGGTTGCAGAGAGGGCGGTGTGCATGCATCTAAATCCTTGTGTTCAAGTGTATATGCGTGCTTCTGTTTGTGTTGCTCTCTGGGTGGAGGTTCCCACCACGATTAACGCCTCTCTCGTCCCAGATGGGAAACGTGGAAGTCCACCGAGAAATCTCTGAGTTCACGTGCCAGCAGAAGCCTCCACGGAGGCAGGCGAGGAAAGGAGACGAGGGGGTCATGCATCTCACAGAGAAAGACACCGAGGCCCAGCCACAGAGAGCCCACCACCGAGGCCCCGTGGCACGGCGGAAGCACACGTGCGCTGAGCTGTCTGAAGCCAGAACCGGCCGTGTCTCGGCAGCGCCGTCTGCCTGGGAGCCGTCTCCCCGTAGCTCCTTTCCCTGCTCAATAGCTTCTTACTTGGCAATGCTCACGGGCGAGAACGTTAAAGAACGGTTGGAAGTTTACGCAGTGCTACCTGGAGACTGTTTATCCATCAGGTACGCCAGTTAGTTAGCTCAGGGCAGCGTGGGGACAGAATGCTCAGCGAAGTTCTACAGGACAGGACGGCATCCCACACACGTGGCCACTCGGGTGGAGTGCCTTCGGAGGTGGGTGCCTGTTTTAAGGCAAACATTGAAACACCACACACACACACACACACACACACACACACACGTTTCAGGGTTCAGCGCTAACGTGTGTCCCACTCTCTTTGTGGTTGCCTCTGCCTGATTTGGCAGCACGACAGGAAGTCATGGGTCCCAGGTTATGTCTGAAGGAAATAAGATTTGGGCTGGGGAGAGCCTGGCGTGAGGTAGTGTGAGAGGGTTTCGGGGTGTGTGCGCGGGGGATTCTCAGCCTCCCTTTGGCACCTGCGCTGTGTCGTAACGACCCTACCTGGTTCAGGAGTGCTGTGCCAGTGGTGTTTATCAGGACAGAAAGGTTATGTGACTATTGTAAAACAAAATGTTATTTGTATTTGTCAAAACATGGCCAAACCCCCGATAATGTTGCAGAAGGTCAGCTCTGAACCTTTTAAAAGCACGATAAGCAAAAGTGATGGTTAGCTTTTGAAACACACGGCAGGGTTGAAGTGTTGCCCAGAGCGGGTTCGTTTGCCAAGATGGGGGCACCCGGAGTGCCCGGTGGGAAGCTCCCATACACAGAAGCGAGGGAGGAACCCCTTTACCCCCATTTCCCAAGAGGGTCCAAGAGTTGATGGCCTGGGTTCCTGGCTATCACCTCTTAAATCAGAGTATATCTAATGAAAGGAAGAAAAAGCCCCCCAAATGGAGCAGCTTCCTGGTCATCTTCCAGCTCAGCATTCAGCGAGGACCCCCATCGCTGCCCCACACATCGCACTCCCTTGTCCGCTCCGCCGACCACGTCTCCCCAAGGGCTGCCAGGCCCCTTCACCACGGCCCTTTCTCTCTACAGTTCTCTATGTAAATGGAGGGAACCCCTCCCCCCAAAAGAAGACAGCCTCTGCCTTTTGCCCTTGGTCCCTGGGTAGTCTCAGGGCAAGACGTCTGTGACAAAAGGAGGACTCTAATTGGGATGCTTGAAATCCAGACCCTCCCCATCAGGATCTCCAATCTCAGGGACACCTGAGCATCATTCAGGGAGTTCCAAGATGCTCCTGCAGGGGTGGATGAAGGGAAGGGAAGGGAAGGGAAAGGAATAAACTACCAAGTAAAGGATTGTGACGTCAGGGATCTGCATTAATTTAGCAACGCGATACTAACTAAAACTAGGCACGTCCCAATTTTGCAAAGAATTACATATAAAAATACAAACACCAAAGTGCTAACAATAATCTCTAGATGGTGAGACCATGGATGTTTCATGCCTTTGAATGTTCCTGTTTTCTGCAGTGTCTATTTTTTAATTATAAAAATGTACTTTTATAATGTGAAGCATTCAGAATGCCCACGCTGTTCTTTTCTATGAGAATTATTAAAGCATTTATTTAATCTGTTCATCAGGTCTTCCTTGCTGACATGGCGAGCACCCTTGACCCCACTGTTGACCTCTTAGTTATTCAGCATGCAAATAGCGGAGGCTTGCTACATGCTAGGCCCTGAGCTCGGTGTGAGGGACCCGACCCAAGCCTGGCTTGACCTGCACTGTGAGGGCCATGTAAATGCCTTAGCCACTGCCACTGCTTCGGGGAAACTAGGAAGAAAGCCAGCCTCATGCCCGCGTGGCTGCGGGAAAGGATTTTGATCAGACTGACCCGCAGAGTCAGACCTGAACGTGAGGCTGCACCCCATCCGCCTGAATCCCTGTTCCTATGGGACTGCATTCCTGGGTGTGAAGCGAGCTCACAGGATGTCAGAAAAGTGGCATCAAGTATGATGGTTCTGGGGACTCCAGGGCAGGCTCAGGTCACCCACTGTCTGTGACCGGCAGGGGACTACCTGGGCCGGGTTACCAGGCCATCTGCCAGTTGGCGGCTGCCCGTGCTGAACCTGGAAGTGTGTGGGAGAGGACACCTCCCAAACAAGGCCAGCTGTCACCGCTACCGGGCCTGGGGGAGCGCTGCAAAAAGCCAGGACACGCCAAGGCCCGCGCCACCTGTCACCTCCTGGAAGGTTCCCCCGCGGATGAATCCCGGAGCGCAGGGCGTTGGGTCTCGGGGAGTCGGGGGTGGAGCGCGCAGCTCAGCCGGCCAATCGGGTTCAGACCTGGTCTGGGGGGGCGGGCTCAACGCAGGGAAGATGGCGGCCGACTGCTGGGGAGGAGGGCCCCACTCAGGAACGAAGGAGAGTGTCCTGCAGCCCTCACCCTGAAGCCACACCCCTCAGCTGCCCCCTTGTGCCTCCAGTGTTCCCGTCACCGCCCTCCGCCGGCGCCCAGGGTGAGTGCCCGCGAGCGAGTCTGTGCGCGGGTTCTAATCCGGGTTTCCCGCAGCCTCCGTCCCGCCTGGACGGTCGGGGTCCCCGCCGTGTTTCACTGCCAGACGTGGGGGCTCCTCTTCCCGACACCAGTGCTCCGATCTGGGGTGCCTGGTGTGGGGCTGGGAGCCCTCACTCCTCTGGGGGAACCTCTGGAGCCGAGATATCCCTCCTGCCTCTCCCCGGCCACGCCGGGGTCTGGGGCGGCCTGTTTGGTGGCTCCGCCCCTCCTGCCAGTCTCCACGTGGCTGCTGCTTTGTATTCTTGTTACAGAACTTCCGCTCAGCTAGACTTCCGGCGGTTCTCCAGGTCGGTGGTTCTGTAATTCAGTTGTGATCTCACGTGTTCACTGGACGAAGCAGGCGCGGTGTTTATGTGCTCCGCCATCTTGGTTCTTTCCGCCCTCCCTTCTTCCTCTGTCTCTCTCTTTCCCTTCCACCCCCGCACCGTCCCGGTACGACAGAGGGAGGAGGGAATAATTGGAGGTTATGCGATGCAGTTAGACGTGAGTATAGAGGCCCCGCGCCAAGCCCCACCCTCATTTAGTCTGGACCTCGGAGAGAGGAGAGACCTTGGTGAAGTCCAGGGAGATGACAAGTCCTGCACATGAGACATTGCATGCATACGTGGACCGTGGCCAGACCGTATATACAAATGGCACTCCAACCTCTGGTCTACAGAACCAGCCCAGGAATCCAGCCCACGAACGACAGCACCCAGCCCAGGAGGTCAGCCTGCTAGCTGTAAGTCACACTTGCAGGAAGGAAGACCACTATGGCTGGCCACTGGTCCAGGAAGCCAAACAATGACTCCTGTAACGATCTCTCCCAAACTATAAGATGTGATTAATAATGGACAGCTTCCCTAATGTCTGTTCCTACTTTATTTAGCACAATTATGTCCCATGCAATATTTGGGGCATACTTATGGTGAAAAAAAAAGTGTTCATCGTTTAAGTGGAATTTAAAAAGATGGTGTCCCATATATTTATTTGCTGAATCTGATCATCTTTTTGAGGATTAAATGCCATGGATATGTAAAAGGCATAGCTTGAAGTTGGGCATAATAAGAGCTCAAGAAATGTTAACTATTAGGATTATATAATAGATGCCAGTTTAAATGGAGTTTGCTGTTTTACATAAATACCATTAAAACCTGCAAACTCATTGTATTTCCCATTTTACAGATAAAAAATAAAAAGGAAAGGCTAAATGATTTGCCCAAGCCACGTCGCTAATAGAGGTGTACAGTGGGACGCAAAGCCTTGGTCTCCTGCCTGTAGCATTTCCTAGAGACAGTGTTAGCCGGCACCTCCTTCTCCACCTCAGCCAAAACACACATGTACACGTACGCTCACACTCGCTGCAACTCCGCCTCGTTCCCGAGCTCCAGGGAAGCAGCCCTGACAACTTGGTAGTTGCTTTTCAATATCCTCCCATCTAGTAGAATTATACTCAGGAGCAGAGAGTCTCCAGGCAGTTCGGGAAGTCCGCTGGGGGGGGGGGGGGGCGGGGGCGGTGATTTCCAGTCATTTCTTTGTTGGCAGAGACAAAGGCCCTGCTGTTGAGTTACAAAGTCCCGGGGTCACAGTGGCTGAGCCCCAGCTGAAGATGAGAAAGTCCTTACTATGGCCCTCAACATCATATTGCTGCTAGTGGCATTGTCTGCTACAAGTAAGGATGTCATTGCCCGAGATAAATAAAAAGAAGGGAAGCGCCTGGGGCATTTGGCATTGGGCTGGGGACTGGGAACTGGGAGACGACAGACGCGCAAATAGCAGCAAATGAAAACTGTGGAGCTTCAGTCAGTGGTGTCACGCAGCCGGTTGGTATGCGACTGAGATCATGGTCCTTCCCCAGATGACTGTCTTCCGCAGAGAATCGCAGGATGGCTGCATGTGAGAACTCACGCTGCTTCTAGCTCTGCAAGAAGTGACAGTGACAGACAGAAGCCAGGTTCTCAAGTTCGCAAATATGCCATCCGTGCAGGGAGTGGGGAGATAGCTCTAGAGGAGGAAAAAACAGGAGAGTCTTCCTCCACAGGCAGGGGGACCAAGGTCCTTTTGGGACGACCCAGTGAGTCCGGGTCTCACCGGATGACGGGATGCAGTTGGCCACTTGTGGGCTTTTCACCGCTGCAGAGAGGTGGTCCGCTGGGGAAATGTCTGCACCCAGACGTGGCAGGTGGGGGCTGGAAACCAGGTCTTGGGGTGTTCAGCCTCTGCGCGTCCTCCAGGGCAGACCTCCAGTGGTTTGACTATAAACTGAAAACGTTTGCCTAGCTAACTAACCACGTAGGTCCCTGTCAGCTCTCAAAGTCCCATCCCAGGGGGTTTCCTTTGTGTCTGGGAGGGGCGGGGACAGTGGCAGATGGAATAATGGTCCCTCAAAGACGCGCAGGTCCCTAGACCCTGGGAACTTGTTAGCGTACATGGCGGAAGGGACTTAGCCGGTGTGAATGAATTAAGGAGAAGTGTCTTGGATTGTATGAGTGAAACCAGAGTTTCTCAAAAGTGTCCTCAAAAGATGGGAGGGAAGGCAGAGGAGTCAGAGAAGGTGGCGTGACAAAGGACGCAGGTAATGTGATCGGTGGCTTTGACGGTCAGGGAAAGGGCCATAGGCTCAGGAATGCAGGTGGCTTCCAGACACCAGAAAAGGAAAGGAATGTTCCCGTAGAGCCTCCAGACGGAACCAGCCATGCCGACACCTTGATGTTTAGCCCGGAGCCTCCAGAACTGAGATGATGAATCCGCATTGTGTTACTGCACTGCTTACAAAAGCAGTAAATGAACATTGTAGAAAATTTGGGAAACATAAACAAGAAAAACGTTCCAAAGAGAATATTCATAATCTCATCACCCAGAGAAAAACTGGAAATAAAAGTGTATCTTCTTGTGCTTTCTTTGCAAGAATGTAATGACTTCAGTATTTTACGAGTATGATTACAACCTCCATGTTGTTTCCTAACCTGCTTTTTCTACTCAACCATGCATTGTGAGCATCATACAAAGCTAAAGCATTTTCATCCACAGCCTCATTTTAAATGAGCGAATAGAATTCCACCATTCAGACAGGTCGTAATTTATTCAAACATTCACCTCATTACCAGGCAGGACTTTTAAAATTTGCTGCTACATTTTGACACACTCGTTACAGCATCCCACTGCAGGTAAACACATTGGCCTGGGGGTTCCCCAGAGGTTGCGTGCGTGCGTGCGTGCATTCTGACTGCCGTTGTATTTAGTCACGCTCACACGTCGACACGAACACGGTGGTGACACCCAGATACGCCAAGGCTAGGACAGCTCACCGCGTGGTGTGGGCTGCCGACGTGGACTGCACCGTCAGACCTGCTCTTACGGAACTGTACACCTGAAACCCATGGAATTTTGCTAAGCAGTGTCACCGCAGCAATTGGATTTAAAAATAATAAACAAATAGAACTAGATTATAAAGTGGTGTAAAAGCTCATCCTTTACTTACGTTCAGAACTTTTCGCTCTTGCACTTTAGTGTGATGTGAAAGGAACGTGGTTTGGCTGGCAGTTTGCTTCTTGGTGTCTGAACGCTCTTTCGATTTCGTTGCTCATTTATGACTCCCTTCTGCTCCCACCCCTGGCCCCATCCCACACCGTGAGGGGCCATTCACACACATACGTGCAAAATATAGCGGAGGTTTTGTTGTTTTGTTTTGGGTTTTTTTGGTTGGTTTCTTAACTAGGAAGTGAACCCAGGCCGTGGCGGTGAGAGCGCCCAAACCTGGCCACTACACCACCAGGCAACCCTCTATAGCAGAGGTATTTTTAATTAAAAAATCACTCCCACTACCACTGTGATCTTTTATTTTACTATTATTTTTATTCTTTAGAAATTCTGGTGTTCTTATGAGCAGCCACAAGTTCTCTGGGGAATGAGATAAGGGAAGAAATGCACCCACACGTGTATAAATGTGAGCGTGACTAAATACAACGGCAGTCAGAGTGCACGCACACACGCACGCACGCACGCATGCACACAACTTCTGGGGAACCCCCAGGCCAACCTTCTGCCCCCTTACTTTGATTTAGTTAGCAATGAAATGAGATCCAGTTCCAGGAGAGTAACATTAGCCTTTGCATTCATTGTTCTCGATGTCACTGTCAAAATAAATCCTCTTTATTCTGATGTGACAGAAAGATCTCTGAGTCACAGAACAGGGTGGGGGCTCACGTGACTGGACCTGGAGGAACGGGCTGAGACGGAATGGCTTCCGGAGGCTTGCGGCTCAGTGTGGTCCACAGCCCAGCATTGCCAAGGCCATCGAGAAGCTTAAGAGGAATATAATCTCAGTCCCACCGAATCGAAATATCTGGAGATGGGGCCCAGGAACTGTGCTTCTGTACGTTTTCCAGGTCATTCTGATGCCCCTGAGGTTTAAGGACCCTTATCCTGGAGGGGTCGGATCCTTTCCCTGGATGCTGTAGCACACGCCGAGTCCAGGGGCGAGGAGTCACTTCTCCTGGGGTCCGGACTGAGGTAGCCCAGGGGGAAGCGCTCATCACGATGCTCGAACGCGCCAGGCGTCGGTTTCTTCCCGTCAAATAAGGAC
This sequence comes from Lyroderma lyra, assembly GCA_004026885.1. NCBI lineage: Eukaryota > Metazoa > Chordata > Mammalia > Chiroptera > Megadermatidae > Lyroderma > Lyroderma lyra. Next base: position 59,810 of record PVJL010001856.1, read on the forward strand.
GCAGACCCATCGAGAAGCCTGCGCCTAAGTTAGCGGTGGCTCCCTTGGTTGTCAGGTGGGTCCCATTGTCCTGTTGGCTGCTTAGTGCTTCCCTTACGTGTAAGCAGGTCCCCGCTTTAACCCTTTCGCTGCGTGAATTGACTTCAAGTTTTTTTTCAAAATGTGTCAAAAAGCCACAAAAAGTTGATATTTTCATTATTTTATGTATTTAATAATAACAATTTGAGGTACTTTGTATGTAAATGACATTATTTTTGTTTTAAATTTTTGTTACATGGTAATAATTTTACCATTATAGTGAATTTTAGCAAAAATACTCCAAACGCACTAAGTGGCATCAACTAGATTTAAGTGTATGTAAATTAGAGTCTAACGGCATCGATGGCATAAAACACGTATTACCGATGTCGCACAGCATGGCATACGACACGTCTGTGTTAGTGAGGATGCAGCCACAGGAGAGTGTGAAGTCTCGGAAATGGAGAAAAGTCCTTGAACCAGCCTCACACTGAATACCAAACCACTTTACAATAATGACAGAACTTCTGTGTGTAAGTAAATACAGTTAAGGCGATACCTTTTATTAAAATAAACGATTACATTAAAGTATAAAAATTTCCTATTGTTACTCACTCTTGAAAAACACAAAAATAGAGGAAAACGTTCACCTGTTTTTTGGAGCTCATGAGGTGAACTCGAATGCCAGTCAGCAGATGGACACACTCACTCGGACGTGTCCGCACGTCACAGCAGAAGGGGACACATTCTCTGTTGAAACCCTGAAAGTAGCGTCTGTTGTCTTGGACTGATGGGTGCCTCCCGAGGGAATTGGCATCTTTTCTTCCTTCTTCTCTAGTCAAATCAGTGAACGATCACTTCTCTGCCACCTCCCTGTGGATTCTAGAAATTTCCCCTCTCTGTCAATTTTCGGGTTCTCCAAAGAAACAGAATCATAGGATGGATAGCTAGGTAGATAGATAATAGATTAATAGAGAGATGATAGATTAGATAGATAGAGAGATACAGATAACTCATAAATAGGTGATAGAGATAGGTGATAGGTGATAAATGATAAATATAGATAGATAATAGATCTTAGATAGATGATAGATAGATGATAGATGATACATAGATACGTGATAGGTAAATCATAGATAATAGAGATAGAGATACATAGCTGATAGATGAATAGATGATAGATACATCATAGGTAGATAGATGATAGATGATATAGGTAGGTAGGTAGAGGAGGTTTATTACAGGTATTGGCTGCGTGGCTGTGGAGGCGGAGAAATCCCACCATCTGTCACCTGCAAACCAGAGAACCAGTTAGGCTGTTTGGTGTGTGCCCGAAGGCCTGCGAGTGGGTGAGGGCGGAGAGGACGGGGGTCCCGGGCCAAGCAGAGAGCACGCGCGCCCTTCTTCTGCATCTCGGGCCTGCGCCGGCTCTCAGTGGGTCGTGTTTCCTGACGGCACTGGCGAAGGTCATCTGCTCAGCCAGCCTGCCAGTTCCAGGGCTCCCCTCTCCCCAAAGCGCCCCCAAACACCCAGAAACAGGTTCCCCCAGCTCTCTGCGTACCCCGTCGCCCGCTCAAGTGGACACACAAAATTAGCCACCCCACCGTTTCAGTTGGGAACTTGGTCTGCTCACAGAGTGCTTGCTCATTAGTAGGCTATTTTATTGCACGGTGAGGCCCAGCCGGGGTTCCAGGTGAGCAGAAGAAAGGGCATAGCTTTCTTTTACTAAATAAGAATAGAGCACTGCAATTAATATAATCCAATTTCCACGCTTTGGAATAGATTATTATAAAAATGCATTCGAGTAATTTAATAGCACTATAAATACAAAATGTAGATTAATGTAAACCTGATTAAAGCGAGGACTTTGGGAATTCTTAATTCGCCATTAGGCACCGCTGAGGAGCGTGCTCTTTGGCGTCTTTCTGTGTCTCGTTCTTCGGCGAACGAGCCGGCTGGGTGGGAGCCGGCTGGGTGTAGGGCGTGCCAGGGCCCGTGCACACGCGCTCTGGGCTGCCTACGCGCCGGGGGTGCTGAGCGCCGCCACAGCCAAGTGCCAAGAACTGGGTGGCTCCAAATGACGGGACTTCACTGCCCCAGTTCTGGAGGCCAGAAGTCCCAAAGCAAAGAGTCAGCAGGGCCGTGCTCCCCGTGCAGTGGCGGGGGAAGAACCTTCCACGGGTGCCACGCGTCTCCTCTGGCCACCTGTCCGTCCCTGGGCTTGTCGATGCGTCGCTCCAACCCCCAGCCCCACCGGGCATTTTCCTTCCCTGGTCTTCCCTGCACCGGCCTTCGCTCTGTGACTGTCCTCTCTGTGTCCACGTGTTTCCTTTCCGATAGGGACAGCGGTTATGTCGGAGCGGGGCCCCTACTGCCCTCTGTCAAGACCTCATTTCCGAGTGGGCCCCATTGAGTTAGCACGTCAGCAACCTGCTTCGGGTGGGGGTGGGAGACGCCCCCCAACAGGAAGCGTGAGGGGGGTGTACGTGTGTGCACGTTCCAGAGGTGCGTTTCGGCTTGGCGTCCCTTGAGCCGAGTTGGAACTTGTGTTTGGAATGCCGCCCTTCACGTACTTTATCGGCAAACACCTCGTGGGCATCTGCTGTGGATCAGGGCTCGTGCCGGGCACTAAAGATGCCCACACAGTCCCGGCCGTCGAGGAGCTCCCAGAGGGTGAGATGAGCAGGAAAACAGTCTAACATGGCCTGAGAGGGGCTGCATTCGCGCTCCAGGCGGGGCTGGATGAGGGCTGCGACATCCACCAGGAGCCGAGGGGAGGTCGCTCTGGCCGGAGAATCTGTGCGCAGACCCGAGAGCAGGACGTGCCGAGAGGGCAGGACCCTCTGCAGTTGCTGCCCAGAGGAAGCAGGGGCCCAGGGCAGGGGGGGCCCAGGCAGCAACGTGACCAGGTTTGTTTTAGCTCGGTCTGTAAAAGGGCGAACTTGTTTTCCTTTGTGAATTGAAGACTCTCTTCGTTGTCCTCATGGTACCAATCTAACCAACAGCTTTCCCAGAGTGGACCCGGTCCTCCTCGTCGAAATGGTCCCCTCTCTCAGTCTCTGTCGCCCCAGCTCTCCTGGTCGCCCTCCTGGGTCCTGCCAGGGACCCCCTTCGCCCTGCGTCTCTCTCATCAGTCCTCTTGCCTCTCACCCAGCCCCTGATTTTTGATTGGTACTCCAGCCCTGGCCTCGCCCTTGACACCCAGACTTGTCCGCCGAACTCCCTCCCCATCCTGCCACCTGGGGACCTCTGGGTCCGGACACCCAGTCTTGTACCTGTTTCTACCCAAGCCTTACTCTCAGTAAGTGGCCCCACACGTAATCCCTCAGACTGCGGAGTCAGGACCCATCTCAAATTCCTCCCTTCCCCCTTCTCCCACACCCACGCCCCACCCTTCCCTGGGTGCTCCTGGTCCCTCTGTGTCTCTGATCCGTCCGTTTCTCCCCGTCTGCAGGACCACCTCCTTCGGCTGGGTCCACGCTGTATTACCTGGAGGTTTGCAGGGGTCCCCCAACCAGCCTGCCCACACGTGCCCTTAATCTTTCTGCTCTCTACCCAACAACGCTGATGGGATTTGAACAAGATTCAGTGTGGAACCTGAACTTCCTGCTTTGGCTCGGAAGGCCTTCGTGACCTGTTGCCTGCCTACGTCTTTGATCTCTCCATTCCAACCACTGGCTTTCCTTCCGATCCTCAAACACACCTGCGGTCCCCTTTCTCTAGAACCCTCTCCCTGCACTCTTTGCATGACAATCTCTTATCCTTCAGGACTCAGTTCACCTGTGACCTTCTTCGGGAGGCCTTGGTCTATTCTGTGTAAAGGATGCATCCACCCTTGTTAATCTGTAGGGTTTGTTTTCTGTTGGTTCTTGTTTATTTTCATAAGAGCGCTCTCCAGACAATATGAATGTACGTGTATAACTGTTTGTTTGTGTATATTTCTTTCTTCCTCTTGTCTGCAAACACCCCTCCCTCCCCACACCCAACAACTTAGGGGCCTCTCAACAACGTCTGTTACACAACTCGGTATTTTAGGGAGATTTGCGAACACCCACCGTCCCCCACGCCCTCTGGTTCCCCCAGCACTGTGCTTGTTTATTTACAGGCTTTCACTTTATTTCCTCAGCAGTTCTGTGGGGATGGAACTATTACGCCCATCCTGGAAGTGAAAGGAAAGCTGTCTTGGGGAGGGTTACGGGACGTGCCAAGGCCACGCAGCCCCCCAGAAGCGATGGGGGCAGGAACTGAGCCCACCGCTGCCTGGTTCTGTGGGCCTCTCCTTTCTGCCTGGCACTGCTCCGTCCCGGCCCTTTAGGGGTCAGAGGAACAGAGAGAAAGTGCAACTTACTCGTTACTTCTCGTCGTCCTTTACTTGAACAGCCTTGAACCTCAGCCCTCTCACGCTGGCGGACACACACTCGTTGGCCCATCACGCTTTCATGTGGGAAACTACTGCCAGACGGTCCCTGGGAGACGAACACAGCCCTGCCCTTCCCCACCCTGAGAGAGTGCATGTGACCCGGGCTGGCCAATCAGAGCACTCCCGCCAGCCCAGGAATGAGCACGTGATCTGAATTAGGCCAATCAGCATCTGTTCTGGGACTTCGCTGAGCTCCAGGGATGATCGTTCCTCTGGGTCATGACTCATTAGCGCCATAGCAGTCAGGGGCTGCAGTGGCCACCTTAGTCACCCAGAGAGGGGATACTGGAAGAGGAAGCCACGTGGCAAACGGCAGACCTAAGGGACAGCTGGAGAAAGAGAGTCAGTGTCAGCACGCACGCCGGCCCGTTTATTTATACGACTGTCCGTCTGCCTCCTCACGGCACGAGCCCCACAGGGATGGGGATGTCTTGCTGCTGTTCGCCGCTGTCTTCGCGGCGTCTAGGCCTGCCCGGCGCGGAGCGGGCCTCTGCATTCGAGTGATTGAGCGCATTATTCCTACCAGCAGGGTCTGAGCTCACGGGTACTGATCCTAGTCGGGAGAAATCATTTCCATCTCCAGCTTTTAGAATGAGCTGTCTGCGTGTCTGGGGCTTGATTAAAATCGGAGGAAACCTTAGTTAATCTTGCAGTTGTATTCAACGTTATGATAGATAATGAGCCCATTTTTAAATTTTAGGTTGAAATGGGTGTGAATTAAGATTGGGCAGGGTTAATGCATTCTGGCTCTGTGCTTTAGAAATGTGTGCAATGCCTAAGGCACCAGAGCCTAATTTAACCCTAATAGGTCTTTAAGCAGCCTGTCACGTTATAAGCTGATTCATCACTCGGAGGCTAAAAATAGAGGATGAGACAAGAGGTTGACATCATCCGGCAAAGAGCCTTTTCTGAAGAAAGAGGCATAAATCATCGGAAGCACGTCACTCGGATCCGAAACCTCGGGCTGCGTGCGGCTGCTGCTGGGCAGTTGTTTCAGAAAAGGAAAAGAAATGAGTCTTGAGCTGAAGCTGCCGTCATTCCGGAGAGCCAGAGTGCGAGGGCTTCAGACGTGGTGGCGGAAATCTGCCCCCGCTGCCTCCGCCAGGGGTTCTTCGTGAGCCCCGCGGGGGTCCCTGCCGGCGGGCTGCTCTCGTCTGATTTCCAGGTCCGCAGTTCAGGCCGGGGGTGGGCTGTGGGCAAGGAACAAAAATGGGAATGTCTCTCGAATGCTCTGGAAATATCCTTGCTCTTGCACTGTGTCCCAGCTGCTTCCATCTTGGAAAAATAGGGATGCTTGATGTCCCACCCCCCACCACCACCACCGCGGAGTCTGCAAACTCCTTAGAGGCCCTCAGCAGAGAAGGGGACAGCGACACTAAGGACAGCACCGGCCGGGGGAGGGGAGCGGCTGCCCCCTGCTGCCCCGCACGCCCGAGCAGCTGCCAGCCGGCCTGGAGGTGGGGAGAGGGCGGGCCTCAGAGTCCGGAGGAGGGAAGCCAACAGACACGTATGGAACGGCCACAGGGAGTGATCAGAAAATAGGGCGAGCGCTTACGTGTGAAAAAACCGGTTGTAGTAAAAGACACGTGGCCACGAACCCCCTCAGAGCACTGCCCCGGCTTCGAACGCACGTGCCCCGCCGTCTGCCCCTTTTGGAAGCAGTTCTGGACGTCCTCTGTCCTGAGTGTCTTTAGGGGCGCTGTCATGGCTGCCTCGACGTCCCGAATCCATTCAAACGTTTACCTTTCGTGGTCACGTTGACTTGGGGGAAGAGACAGACGTCACACGGTGCCAGGTCCGGTGAGTCGGGTGGATGAGGACACGCCGCCATGTTGTCATGGGACAGAAATGGGAGCCAATGCGGTGCTTGTGACCCACGGTTCACGGCACGCTCCAAAACACACCTCTCCACCGGAGCTGACAACCGACGGACGGCACCCGACCAGTGACACTTGTCACGCACTGTCACTCAGGTCCGATGCCCCGCGTCCGTGGGGTGGCCCTGGGCAGCAGCACTCACTGTCACCCTATGCTTTGATCACGCCGCGTTGCTACGAGCTAGGTGTGGTATTAGGTATTACCCTAAAGGGTGTTGTCCATCAGCTGTGAGCTGCTTACCTAGCAGGTTTGCGTGGCGTGGGCTGGACCTTACTCAGGTGCTCCGAACCTACTCTGTGGATGAGGAGTGCCTTTCAGGGGACTTACGTGGTCTCCACACTAGTACGTTAAGGAGGCGGCAGGCATGCCAAGCGTGGCCCCGAAGTCCTGACGTCTTTCCTCGTGTCGCTGCGCCATGTTACCTACATACATTTATGGGACATCACGGGGAGGGCGTGCGTTTATCTTGACTTTTCACAGGAAGGGAACCACTTTCACTGCACAGGAATCATGCCACCTTGGGTTCCCCGTAGGAATATTATTTTCCCATTCATTCAAGACGTATTTATCAAGTACCGAGCAGGTGCCAGGCACCGGACCAGGCACTAGTCCCTCGTGGGTAAATAGACGTGGGTTCTGTCCCCATGGCACTTGCTACGTAGTTAAAGAGATGAGAGAAAGCAGAACACGTCGTGGTGCGTTCTCTGGGGAAATGACAGGGCAGGGACAAGGACAATGGCTGCAGTGTGGAATTTCATTATTTGCTGTTTCAGGGAACAGCCTTGTGGGAGTGAATGGAAGGCAGAGGCTGGAGGCGGCAGCTCACAGTCCCTGAGCAGCGACGTGCTGGACGCCCTGAGGAGTGATGGGGGTGGCATGGTGGGGGGCGTCTCTCCTCTCTTGGGATAGCAGATCGTGTCCATGGAGCTGGTGGCATGCTTTCCTATTTAAGAGCAAACATCAGAGCTGAAGGTTATTAGAGAGCCCGCAGAATTAGTTGGGGGCCGCTGACCTAGCCCCCTCACTGCCGGCCTTGGTATCGGGGGGCTCAAATACGTGGGTATTGTGTCTTACAGTGGAAAGGAATGTGGGTGCTGTCGTCACAGAGACTTGCAAGCTCTCCCCCGACCCCATCCATCCGGTCATTCAGTGCCTCTAAGGCTCAGTTTCTTCTCGGGATGACGGGACTAGATCCTCACCAAACGAGATCAGGGCATGTACAGCGCGGGTACAGGCAAGGCTGGTTTCCCACGGCTGGTGGGGCCGGAAGGCCAGCAGGGTGCACGTCTCAGTGAGCTGGGGTGATGCCACTGTCCATCCTAGGTGACAGCGGGCTTTGCCTGAGGGCACTGTGGCTCAGATCTCTGTCCCTGCCCCTGAGACCCTGGCTGAGGCTGGCCCATTGAGCGTGATACCAATGTAGAGAGAGGTGCTAAGAAGACCTGTGTGTGTAAGGTGCCCACCGCTGTGCCAGTCATGACCACCATTGTCGGTGTCATAGGGTACGATGATGGCACGGTAAGTCCCACGTGAACTCTGTGGACTGGGGGTGCAGGCACGTCCCAAAGGAAGCCAGGGGAGCCGAGCGGACTGAATAGCAGTTGCCCATTAGGGCCCCAGCCTGAAGGGGAAAATCTGAGTGATCCTTTTTAATATTGATTCTTTTGTACCCCTGATCACTCTAAACACGACAATACCACATGTGCCACATGAGTTACAGTGGACTCTGCGTTAACAGGAACTCAAGCAACCCGCAAAATCTCAAAAACGTTTTGCCAGCTGCTTGCGTTCTGCTTAACGGAGAGTCTACTTCGATTTATCCGGCATCTACCCATCCCCGTGGGTGCCGGGTGACTGAGAGTCTGCTGTACACACACACACACGCATGCACGCATGCACACGTACACACACGCGTGCACACACACACACACATTCACGCATGCATGCATGCACACACACATTCACGCACACACGCACACGCACGCACACGCACGTTCACGCATGCACGCAAACACGCACACATTCACTCACGCATGCACACACGCACATGCACACACACGTTCACACATGCACACACACATATGCACACACATTCACACACATACGCACACGCACACACACGTACACACGCACGCACGAAAATGCATGCACACATTCACACACGCACGCACACGCATGCACACACGCACATGCACGCACACACACGTTCATGCATGCACACGCACACGCACGCACACATTCACGAGCAGCTCCTTAAGTGCACTGCCTCCCTGAGTGTGAAGCTCTCGCTCAGAAAAACCGTTGCTGTTATTATCTAGACAAACGCCGTGTTTGCAGCCTGCAGACCTCATTCTCCTCCGTATTCAAAGACCGCAGCGCCAGTCTAGTTAGGACACGGGACGCGAGCCGTGAAATGACTGGTTCCCTCCTCAGATGAGGAGCCCAGCTTTGTGTCTGAGGGGACGATTCACTGTGTGCAGGGACAGCACATCCCTGCCTGGCTTACTGACCAAAGGTTTCAGTTGTGTCACGTTTGCACTGTTCTTTCCCATCTCGTTTCTGCTCAGGGACGAGCCCTGTCACCTAGTGCGGCTGTGTCGGCACCCTCCCAGTGGCTCAGTGGCCCCAGAGACGGGGCGCTCACTGCATTGCAGGCTCTTCGGTGGCAGGAAGTCTGTCTTACCGTCTCTGTGCCCTCAGCTTTGTGTAGTGCCTAGAACACAGAAGGTGCTTGAGGAGGTTGGCTGAACGCTTCACCCGGGGTCCGTGCAGAAGGCACACTCGATGAGCAACTCGTCTTTCCCTCCCGCGGATTGCGTCCCCAGTCTCCGAATCTTGTGGCGTCTACCCGCAGGTAACGTTGAAAACAGCCAACAGGACCGTGTGAGCACTGCCCCATCAGCCCTTGGTTTAGAACGGGACCCTGAGGGACCCCTCCTGTGATAGACGTGAACTTTTATTCCTGTGTCCCTCAGGGGAATTTAGGGAAGGGACTTCTAAGGGAAAGGCATGGTTTGCCACCCTGGCTACTTACTAGTCGAAATGGAAGTATTTAAAGATTTGGAGACTAGCACAGCCGTACCAGCTGATCGTACCTGTTTAATTCCTTCAGAGCCATCCAAAACCGTGCAGCCGGACTTACCTTGTTTTTTTCCAAAATGGAAATATCATTGCCTCCCCCCGCCCACCCGGATAAACATATTTGTTGTACAAATAGAATAGAAGGAGCTGGGAAGGTGGTGGCTGAATCTCCAGCTAAAGACAGAACAAGGAGATCACTAGACCAAAAACCCATGAGCACGTGGGTAGTAAAACCAGGTAACTAGAGAGCCGCCCTGGGTCCCCAAATGCACGAAAACCTGCATGGTATTAACGTCTGTGCAGCAGAGAGCAGGGGGCAGCAGCGGGGCATCATGGGTCTGAGAACAGGACAGTTCCCCAAACGGCCAGCAGGCACGCCCTGGACAGCATGGCCAGCCCCCGCGAGGACCGCAGCTGGAGCTGCCAGGAGGTTTGCCAACTCCCAGCAGCAGGATGAAGTGGGTTTGCAGGGAACACCGAAGGGGCAGGAGCAGCCGGCCCCTGTGGACTCTCAGAACTGACCAGCCCGGGGGGGTCAGTACACACACTGTAGTCAGCACTCGGAGAACTCAGGGACGAGCGCTCGCAGGACTTTCCTAGAAAATAAGCTCCCACAGGAGAGACTGGTGGTGAGAGTGACACACATGGTGGCTTTTCAGTTAAGATGAAATCGTTGTTCAAAGGAAGAGGGTGTAGTGCGTGATGCTCTAGGGCCCCACAGAGTAGCTCATCGCACAATATTAAAGAGTAAGGGGGCAGAGCAGAGAGAGTAAACGCGAGAATGTTCTCAAATGTTTTCAGTAATAATATTTTAGTGGTGTCAGTATGGCTATTCTGAAACAATTTGAGGATAAAGTACATGAGCAAATACAGGATATTCGAATTCTGTCATCTCCTGTGTTCTTAAGAACCAAGATTCTCATGTGGAAGAAAGAAGATACAGATACAACAACAAAAAAAAAAAAAGGTGAAGGAAAAACACCAACGTGTTCGGGCAACATGGAAGAGTCCAAAGAAGAAAACAAGCACATTCCTCAAAATCTCCCTGCGCCCTCAAAGAGAAAGCCGTCCCACCGTGGACGCGCCGTGACAGCCGTGTCGCAGCACTCACGCACGTCACACTGTCCATTCCCATGCAGTAAAACCGGAGGGGAATCTCACCCCCCGAAAGAGCCGGCGCTGCCATAATTCGGGAGGCGTCTCTGCGCGTGCAGCCGACACGGCCTTGTAGGACGACTGCAGTGGCGACGCGAAGTGTCTATGTAAGGGCGGGAGTGAGGGACAATGCTGTGATTACTTCCCGGAGTTATTTTAATTCAAGTATGGGATTGCACTTTTACTTTCACAGAAGAAAAAATCTAAAAGTGAACTAATGTACGTTTGGATAACCCTGTTTTTCCACCATGGAGGAAGGGCTTTAAAAGGCGTCCCTGAAGTCCAGGAGGTTAGGAAATCAGTATGAGGTGGAAGCGATGACGTCTGTCTCGGTGCGTGTCCAGTCTAGATGGTCACAGCTGCTTTGCTGCTGCCGAAAAACGGGGTAATTAGCACTTTACGTCCTCCCTCTCTCCTTCTCCTGCCTTCTGATTTTTACAATTTTTCTATTATTTTTACTTTGTCAGGATTCACAACACTTCCATTTTGTTCCACAGCTGGAATGCCATCGGTCGTGGTTTCGTTCTGGGTGTAAATAGCTTACCTGCCTCTGTCTCAGTACTTTTACCTCCTACCTTAATGCTTTCTGTTCCTGAATTTCTTTTTTTTTAAATTCATCTCCTGGTCCTGATTAGTGGGATTTTTTTTTTTTCTTTTTAAGAAGGCCTCCTGAGTGTTTTAGTCTCTTGAGTTCTGTCATGGTTGAGACAGCTACCTGTGGCGAGGGGACGTTTTTATTGGGTCATACTTGTCATTCTGCAAACTCTGTTGACATTGCTTCCTTGTCTTCCGGCGCTGAGATTGTTCGCAGACGTTTATGTCCAGTGTCGGTCTGTGCCCATCCACGTCCACCTCAGCGGACAATGTACCCGCTCTGCTCGGCTAACCAGGCGATCTGTGTCTTAGTGTGTGCTCAGAGCGGTTCTTTTTCCTGGCATGCGGGAGATATTTCCTCTGCAGATCCAGTTCTTCCCTCATCTTAGGAAAAACACATTCCTGTATTGTGTTTCTGAATGCATGTTTTGTAGCGTTCATTGGATTCTCTACACCAATTAGGGATACCAGTTTTCTTTATGTTTGATTATCTCCTGGTCCTCTTATTATCTTCTAGCTAATTGCTGTACTCTGTCTGCATTTTCCCTTTGAATTTGTCATAATTACCTCAAGCCTTTTACCCATGCCATTAATTCAATTTTCAATCATGTCTTTCCTGTTATTTGGCATTTCTGATTTATGTACTGGATATATAATGGTGTTTCAGTTCTTGATTCATTTCCTTAGCCCTGAAATGTGGTTTCTTCTTCTTCTGTCATTTTTATCATCTCAATTTGGAGATCTTTCCTCAAGGTCATATCCACATGAAGGTCTTTTTAGGACAAGGCGGGCAGTCCCTGGGGGTCTCTTGTATCTGGGGGTTATGCTTTCTTGTAGTCTAGTTTCTGCTAGTTCATCTGCTAGCTCCCTTCCTCCTCATCTGCACCCCCTCTTTTTTTAACTGTACCACATGGCCACCATGTCATTTTTTTTCTCATCTCACTCTTGTTTAGTAGGGGCAGCTCCGACCAGATCTGTTTGTAACTGTTATGCGAGGGCCGTCCGGAAAGCATCCAGCCATGTAATGTGAGAATGAGAGGCATTTATGGCTGGATACTATCCCGACAGCTCTTGGAGAGTGTGGAGGAAGTCTCCCTGCTGCCCTTCCCACCTCATCTGGGATGAGTTTGCTGCACTGTCTCTCTGAGCTTGGCTCTTTGTTACTTGGCCTGCCTGCCTCCCTAGTCTCAGGTCTCCCATCATGCCCTGCCGCCTTCGCTAATCGGCCACAGGAGACGTTTTGCTGAGCCTGGATGTGCCTCGTCACCCTTCTCAATGCAGGGCTTTGACTGGGCTGTGGACCCTCCAACTCTCATTAAATCCCATTCACCCTTCACAACTTGGTTCTGGTGCTTTCTTGTCTGGGACGCTTTCCCAGAAAACTCCTCTCCTCCTTGTCCTCCACTGTGTTCTTCAGATACCCCTCTGCTGTGCTTTTCTGTCATGGAATTTATCATAATTGTAACTGTCTTTTACAATATAGAATAATGGGGTTTGAAGCCAGACTCCTGAATTCAGAAATTCCCTCTGCCACTTGCCATTTTTATGACTTTGAGGGACATTGTGTAATCTTTTTTGTTCCTGTTTCCTTATGAGAATTACATACATTAATGCATGTAAATGCACATGCTCAGTGAAATAAAATGTGTGTCTGGCTGTTTGTCTGTTTATTCAAAGGCGCCCTCACTGACAGCGATGATGATCCCTACCGTTTGGCCCAGAGCCCCCACCGACATTCTAGGAGCTGTCCGTGGTGCTAAAACGATGCTCTTCATCGCAGGACAGCACCCTCACTGTCGTACAGTCAGCCCCAAATGCGGCGAGTCCATGATTAGGTCACTTCAGCTGTAGTAGTGGGTGTAGGAGCATTGCTCCTTTTCCATTTCACAACACTATTCTAGTCCTGGCCTTGGTCACCGCATCAGCTCCATACTGTGTGGCTGAGTTCCATTTAATTGCCCACGTTTACATTATCCTTCTGCAAACCTGTCTTTATATCAAGTCATGTCCCTACTTACTAACTCACAAGAAATTGTGAAACAGTAGAAACAACTCAAATGGTAACATAAGGGGATGGTTAAATGATAATGTATCTATGAGAAATGTTTATTAAGCAGCCAATAAAGGTAAAGATACAGAAACCATTTGTTGAGGGCAAATAGCAGTCTACAATAGGGTTTTAACATCATTCGTTCATTTATTAAACACATACTGAGCACCTATTTTGTGATAGGCCTTAGAGACGTAAGAATTATTCAGACACTCCCTTCTTTCAAGGAGCTCAGCATCTAGCAGGAGAGAAGGTCATGCAAACAGATTGCAAGCACATGTGCATTGGGGCAAAGACCAGGAAGGACTATGGAAATACGTAAATAGCTTTAGAGGATGGAAGTATGAGTGAATTTTCTCTTTTTAAATATCTGTTAGGGAGTGAACCCTGGCACAGCTGCTCAGAGCAGAGAGGAGACTCTAATTCTTCTGACAAACATTACAGGTAAGCTCTTCCCCACACCACCCCTGCATCTTCAGGTCATCCACAAAACAATAAATAAAAGGATCAGTGGAACGTCCAGTCCCCAGACTGTTGCTCAGAGAAGTCAAATAGGCCTTGATGAGGGCAGGAGGAAAAGAAATGGCATAACAATCTCGCGGACCTTCTGTAGCAACATAAATGAATTTTGAGCGACTGTTATAATGTGATTAAAAAAATTGGAGGAAATGTGTATTATGGTACAGCTGTCCACCAGCCTTATGTCCCCAGCCAGCCATGTGTCCCGGGATCCCTAGATGTCGTCTGTTTGTAACAGAACAAAGGGTTTGTGTCCCGACACCCATAGAAGTCTACACTATGGCATTGGCTTTTAAGAAAAGAAAGAGCAATTTACTTAACACGGAGTCAGCCTATAGGAGACAGGAGGCACCGCTCAAATCTGTCTCCTCCAACCAGGGTTCAGGGCGGGTTTTAAGTGGTGAGGGGAGACAGGAGTGCGGAAGTGATGGTGGGGCGAGGTGAAATGGGAGGACCTCGGAACTTGGCCGTTTATGGTAAAGGGCCGGGGCTTCAGCACCGCATCTTCGGGGACAGCGGACTCCTGGCTTCTGAAAGGGTCCTGGTGTTCAAGTTCAGGTTCTGTCCTATCCTTTGTTTCTGTGAGGGAGCAAGAGTTTAGTTGTGGGTGAAACTAGAGGTCAAAGTTCTCTCCTTTGCACATGCTTCAAACGCGTGGCTTGTGGCTTTGGCCTCTTGTCCCTGAAAAGCAACTCAGTAATTTGTTAGGACCCTTTTGAGCTGCTTCTGCGGTTCTATTTTTACTGTCATCCCCTCCACGTTGTTGCTTATTCTCCTGTCTCCTATCAAGAATATTCTTCACTCTTTTAATTCAAATCTTCTCTTCCTTTTCTTAAGGAGTCATCTTCTTTGAGAACCCTCTCTTAGTTAACACCTCTCTATTCTGGTATAAATATTAATATTTGAAAGTCAGTTTTACTGGCTATAAAATTCTTGGCTCACATTTCCACTGCTTTGAGGAAGTTTCAGAAGGAGAAGGGTCTGTGATATGTTAGCACCCACCTGTCATGGGGTAACCTCACGGACTCTGGAGGGTTAGATCTGTGCCACTTCTTAGCCATGACACCTTTGGAAAGTGTTTACTATCAATAAATCTTAGTTTCCTAATCTACCACATGGAGCTATAACAACTATGTGGTAGGATTTTGTAAGGATAAACAGATTGACCCACATAAAATGGTGTGTCACAGTGCCTGGGATATATGAATATAAACGCTCAATACGTGTAGCTGAGACCATTTGTTTCCTTGCTATTATTCTTGGTCTGTTTTAGGCAAATATAAGTTGATTCAACCAATATCGTATGTCCCCAGAGTAGGTATTTAATAGATGCCTTCTGAGGGGTGCTAATTTGGGAACACGACGAAGAAAACCGGTATTTCCTTACTAATGCATTTCCAGATGGCAGATGACAGAGCGGTAAGAAGTAATGCTCATTGGTAACATTTCCTACACATAAAATTATAGGCTAAATTATTCATTTCTCTTTTACTATTTATGTGAAATTGTAAATGGCTTCATTTTTGCTCAGTTTTATGTCAAATGCCTATCAACATTCATTACAAATGAAAGAAGTTAGGTTGACCTCCGGACCCTAGCACATTCCCTGCTGTATTTAAGACGAAGATCTGTGAACCTGGCCTGCAGAGCAAGAGGCCGAATGTCACGGCTGTTTGTACCTGGTGGAGATGTTTCCCAGTTAAGGAAAAAAAGGGGGGATACTATGTTCTCAACTATAAGGAGGTTTTCAAGGAAACATCATATGTCTGAGGTCAGAAGGCTAATGGAGATGTGAGGATATGAAGTAGAGCTATAACTCATCAAGAAAACACTTTGAAGTTCCTTTAAACATAGGAAGGAAAGAAAGACCCTCCTCCTCTGAAAAGAAGAAGAAACCT
Organism: Lyroderma lyra; assembly: GCA_004026885.1. Taxonomy (NCBI): domain Eukaryota; kingdom Metazoa; phylum Chordata; class Mammalia; order Chiroptera; family Megadermatidae; genus Lyroderma; species Lyroderma lyra. The sequence goes on from PVJL010001856.1 coordinate 75,423, forward strand.
CATTCAGTTTAGTTTCACTATTAAATTGGTTCTTCAGGTTAGTTAGCGGTAGCACTGCAAACATGGGGATTTTCGTAGGTGAGCAGTGTGACCGTGTCCCATTAGCATCTGACGTGTTGTCATCTCTTTGGTAGTTGAATAATTGTCTTGGTTTCTGAAGGGAGTTTAAAAATTACTCCCTTCAGTTTGAAAGTGAGTGCTTGAAGATCACCCCAACAATTACTTATCTGAAACTGCCCCCTTCACAAGTTCAGTAAAAAGCATCGATTGGATTATATATGGCAATCATAAAGCAAAGGATGTTAATTAGGGGGGTGGAGAGAGGTAGCGTTATAGAAAGCAGCATAGACGCTGTAAAGCAAGGGGCTGGGGGAAGATACTACGCAAACCAATGACATTACCAAGGCTTCCCACAATGCCCAGCACAAGGTCCTCACGTGGTAATCACTCTAAAGCAGGCGTGTCCAACCTTCTGGCTTCCCTGGGCCACGGCAGGAGAAGAACTGTCTTGGGCCGCACATAAAATACACTCACACTCACGATAGCTGATGAGCTAAAAAATACATCTCATAACATTTTAAGAAAGTTTACGAATTGGTGTTGGGACACATTCAAAGCCGTCTTGGGCCGCAGGTTGAATACGCCTGATGGAAAGCAAGTCCTTTACTTCTGGACAGGTTCTTTACACATTGGCTTGGTCCAAGTTCTCATTTTACAGATGAAGATGCTCGGGCCCAGGGATGGGAAGCTCCGGAATTTGAGCTACGAGGAGAGCTCATGCTTTTACTTTGAGTAACACCTCTCCACTGCTGTACCCTTTCAGAGCACGAGAGGGCAGTCAAGGACGGGATGAAGTGGGAGGACCCTGGAGGCAGACTGCTTCAATTCAAATCCTAGCTGTGCCACTAACGAGCTGTGTGACTGTGGACAAATTACCCACCCTCTCTGCGCCTTACAGCACTCACTTCCTAAGGGTTGTGCGAATTGAAAGTGATAACAGCTAAAGCTCTTGGTGCATAAGTGAGTACACTCAATAAAATGACTTCTCCAAAGGCAACACACCCAAGACCAATTGTGAAGCGATTCGTATCGAGGAAGGAGAACGCCCACGGTCTGCAGACCGTAAGCTAAAGGAGGAAGGGGTGAGCAGGCTTCATTAATTTCCTCCCTTTATCTTCTGCCTTTTGTCTGTGCTGGTCGGCACTAGAGATCCAGACAAAACGTTTTTATTCATGAGATCCTAAAGGTACTTAGTCTGTTTCGCACTGGCTCTCTGTAGTGCTGCTGACACTCTGTCACTGTTAGAAAATTCCAACCGTATTTCTTTGACAGCGGGGATGAGGGACGACCTGCGGGAATCGCTGGCAGCCCGGCAGCGGAGACGCCGAAGCGTCTGTCAGCGTGTCTCCCAGCACAGGCCTGTGCGTCCCGCCGCCGCCGCCTGCCGCCTGTCGCTGCTGGGCGTGCAAACGCCAGCATCCTCGTAGGCTTTCCAAAGGCCCCTTCGGTAAACAAGGGATAGGGTTTTGTTTCCTTTTTCTTTTCTACGTAGAATTCAGGCTGCTTTGAATTCTGTGCTATCGAATGTACTTGCTTCAGCGGGACAAGGCGCCCAGGGAAAGGCCCGGTTTCTCTCTGGAAGCCCTTCACACATCACCCCTCCCCCGAGGGTTTACGCCCTGCCTGCCCCTGGCTCAGACGTGGGCAGTGTTTCCGCGGTCAGCAGGAGGACGGCCCCGCTCGCTCAAGCTTCCCCAGAAGCAGATGGGGGTGGGCTTGCTTGCCCCTTCGTTGGGAGAAGTTGGGTCGGGGGGTGGCAAGGCCGGGGGTGAAGAGGAAGCTCAGCACGCAGGCGTTTGCCGGGGGGACCTGTGGGTTCCGCAGCGTGGGGATACGGCCCGCCGCCCCTGTGAGCGGCTCGGAGGGGAGAAAACGAGACTTTCTCCCAGCCATGGGTTGCTCTGCTGTGTCCCCATTCTTCTCTTAACTCTCATTGGCCCCCCAACCCCCACCCCCGAAAAGGTTTATGAGTGCTCAGGACTTTCGAAGACCCCCGCAGACCCTAAAGAGTAGGAGGGACACTAGTGGGGGCCCTCCTCGCCCATCCAACGGGAGGACAGGGGTGCTGATAAGGTGGTGAGTACGGCCGCCTCAGCTCTCCATCAGTCCCCTCCTCACACTTAGCTCCCCGCAAAGTCTGCTCCAAGGTTCCAGTCCAGCCTTAGCCGGCTCAAATGGGGGTCGGGTGGGGGATGGACCGCGGGGCAGGCACCGGTGAGCAGCGCCTCCGCGGGGCAGGAGGGGTGGGGTGAAGCGGCCCAGGGAGGTGGGGACGACCCAACGCAGAAGCAGGTGCCCAAGCCTGGCGCGCCGCGGGCAGGCCCGGGGACCCCGCGCCCAGCGCGCCCCCGCTCCGCCCCGCGGAGGCCGCCTCCGGCTCGCGGGCCGCGGCGCACGCGTGTGCGGGCGGGGACAGCGCGGCGCTCCCCTGCGGCCCGTGCTCCCGCGCCCCGCGCCCGGACGGTCCGGCGCCATGCGGAGGGTGAGTGCGCAGGGGCCCCGAGGCGCAGCCGCGGCCTGGGCGGAAGAGGGGGGCCCCTCGGACCTCCTGGGGGGAGGCGGGGGGGACAAGGGATGGCGGGGGATGGGGGTCTCTTCTCGTTCGAGAGCCGGGGACCCCTTGCTCCCTGGGGCGGCGCGGAACCGTCGGGGCTCCCGTCCGCGCCTGTGCTTTCCCAGGTCCCAGTGGGGCCATTCCCATCAGCCCCCGCCTCAGGTTTTTAGGGGAGCCCCTGCACGGGCGGCGCCCCCATGCCCGCTGGGCTCCCTGGGACGCCTTGGGAACTTGGGCCGGCGTCGGCGGGGCTCCCCCGGCGCACAGCCTCGGGTGGGCCCCAGTCTGATTCCAGCGGGTGCGAGGAGGAGGGGGGGTCTGTGTGTGTGTGTGTGCGCGGGTTCGGGGAGCTGCTCCCCTTCTCGCCTCCATATATGCCCTCGCTTCTGGCCTTGCGAGAGCGTGAGGGGCGTGAACTCGAGCTGCTCCCTCTGCGGACCGAGCAGGGCGCCGCGGGCCGACGGGGACTGCGCCGAGTCCGGGGGTGGAGTGTGGGGGCCGGGCCCGTGCGCTGGGGGCGCCTTCGGCGGCCGCGGCTCCCCCCGGGCGGGTGTGCGGGGGCCCTGCGCGCGCCCCGCCCCCTCCAGCGGGCAGGCCGAGCCCCAGGGTGGATTCCGCCTCGGGGGAACGGCCCGTGCCAGGGCGGGGGTGGGGGGTTGGGGAGTGTGTGCAGGGCCGTGGGGGAGGGGCGGGGCGCGCGGGAGGGACGGGGCGCGTGGCTGGCTTCCAGGCCTCAGAGCAGCAGGCAGCCCCACGCCGCTCACCGATCCACACACGTGCTGGTGAGTTCAGGGGTTACCATTTCCGGGGTGCCGTTTGCATTTGAACCTTGGGGATGCAGGTCGCTTTAATCAAATGCAGGACAGGGTGGAAGGGGCGTAGAGGAAACGTAAGGACATCCACGGGGACACGTTCGCAGACCTCCCGAGGCCAACCCTGATGAGGGAAGGGCGTTGGGTGTTCTCTAAAGAGACACGGGTGGGAAGAAATGGGCCAGACGGACCAGGACTCCTCACCAGGGCCTGTGGGTTTCTCTGGACTGGACTGGGGGTTGCGCTGTTATGAGTGTGCTTGTTACTTTTGTCACTGGCGTGGCCCCCTCACAGATTCCTTCCCGCGACCGGAGGATTGCTGCAGAGGGAGCTGTGGCCCGTGGTTTTGCAGGTGGCATTGGAATGAAATCTTCTGTCCATGCCCTACAGTGCAGTGCGGAGCAGCGTGGCCTTTGGCGGGGATGTAGGACGAGTCCGAATTGGCCCAGCTGCCTCTGCCCAGTCTGTTAGGGAGCCGACATGGAAATTTACCTGGCTTACCTTTTGGATGGAGTCCAGACCTGCTCAGGTGTTTCTGGGCTGGACAAGATTCCAGCCGGGTTGACCAGATGGTTTGAATCCCTGGCCTTGATTAGAGGCGTGGAAACTGGCAGGGTTACTTGTTTGAACACCAAGTTCAGGGGTCGGCAACCTCCTCTGACCCTCCGTGTCACCGGGGTAAGTAAGGAGAACCTGAGTGTGTCAGAGAGAGAGTCGAGGTTTGGACCTGGAGGCCGTTGTCTGGAGTCCAGACACACCTGGGAGGTACCGTGGCTTTGACTCCAGGCCACCATACTAAAGCATGCGTCGCAATAAAAATGAGGCGAACTCTTTGTTTGGGAGGGCTTTGCCTTCAGTTTGTTTAAAAAAACAAAACAAACAAAAAACAATGCAATGCCTGAGAAGTGCGTTGAAGGGAAGCACAATACAGTGAGGTGTGTGCCTGTACCTTGCCATGCGATGTCCATACTGCCTGCTTTGGGATGAACGAGATGGGGCTTGCTAGGAATGCGGACTCCTGGGCTCTACCTCAGACCTATCCACATCAGACTCTCTGGGACTGGAGCTCAGCCGTCTGCATTTTAAACACCCGCCGCCGCCACAGCACAAGGCGAATTTTATTGAGCACCTACTTACTATGTGTAGACACTGTTTTAAGCGATAGGAGTACAGGGGAGAAAGGACAGTCAAGACCTGTTCTCAGAGAGGCTACATCCTCAGTGAGAAATCACATACTAAAGAAGTGAACAGATAAACAAAAAATTTACTGTAAAATACCTAATAGGATTGCTGTGAGGATTGTATTCGTTAGTTGGCGTTGAGTAACAAATCTCCCCAAAACCTTGTGGCTTAAAAACAACAACCATTTCCCTTCACTCACGCGTCTGTGGGTCGGCTGGGAGGCACCTCCAGTCTGGGCCGGCCCGGCCGAGCTCTGCTGGGCTCTCTGCCGCTGCTGGGATCACCCGGCAGGGTGGCTGGTAGCTGGGGGTGGCCTCAGTGACACGTCCGGTGGCTGGCAGGGTCAGTTATCCCAGGTTTCCTCACCTGCTGGTCTCGGGGTTTCAGAGAGCTGCACGCGATGGCAACCCCCAAAGCACAAGCGATTTTCACATCTCTGCTTATGTCCCGCTGACTGACGCAAGTGTCCCAGCCAGCCTCCGAGTCTATGTGCAGGGGGACTGTCCGAGGACAAGGATGCAGTCCGGGGAGATCATGGCCGACATCCTGCAGTCTGCCAGTGTCTCTAAGGTGACTCGATCATGCCTGGCACACTGTAAGTGCTGTCAGGTTTGTCAGATAGAAAAGAGAGAGGGGGGGGGAGGGATTGCCAGGTTGCGCCCCATTTACACCCCCGCCGGGGTATGTGCCTGTCTCCCTGCTTCTTTCTGGTACTGTGTCACAGTGGTTTACTTGTCGGCGGAGAGACCAATGAATGCCCTTGTCCCCATTTCACAGGTGAAATGGGGGTGCTCAGGGGTGTTGGGGGCGTCCTTCTGACGGTACAGGTCCAGCCAGAAATTTGCATCCTTTGTATGAACATAAATAAAGCACCTCAGCTTGTCTTGTTTCTCTGCCCATGGTGTCCGACCTTTTGGCGTCCCTGGGCCACACATTAACTACACTCACACTCACGAGAGCTGATGAGCTTAATAAAAGGTCGCCCCCCGACCCCCCCCCAAAAGTAACGCTTTACAAGTTTGCCTGGGGCCCCATTCCAAGCCGTCCTGGGCCGCATGCGGGCTACAGGCCAGACAGGCTTGGCGGGGGTCTGATTTCTGAGTCCCGATGTCCCCACCCCAGCTCTCTGGCCTGCCGTCACATTCCGTGCCCATCACGTCCCTCTCATGTTCGGAGCTGGTTAGGGCGAGAAGGCCCTGCCCGTCTGTGCCAGTCTTGAACGGTGCTGTTTTTATTTCAGCCGGGACCGCGGCGAAGGGACGGACACCCGTGGTGGTAGATGGAGCAACCGGACGCGTCTGGCCTGATTTTGTTGATTCTTGCCTCCTCTTCAGTGCGTCTGTCTTTTTGTTTCACTTTCTCCTTGGCAGTTCTGAAATTCCACCCTGCCCCACCCCGCCAGGGGCAGATGGGAAGGTAGGAGACGTCGTTTCTTAGCGGTTCCAGACGTGGTCTCCTGAGACACCGCTCGGGTTGGAGCCCCACCGAGCGGTCGGCAGGGCTGGGCCTGGTTCGCCTGCGTCCTGGAGTTGTTCTGAGGTCTGCGCGATGGTCTGTTTGCGTGCTCAGTTGTGACCACATGGATTCCGTTTGCTTCTGTCTTCTCTGTTCCTCCTCGTCCCTTCTCCTCCCAACCTACGCCTGTGCCCCGAGATGACGCCCAGCGTTTGCTGAGCCCTTCCGCCAAGCACCTCGCGTGTAATTAGCTCATTAAGCCCACAGCACACCCGTGGAGCGAGTGCTCTCTTATTCCCATGCTCATGTGAGGAGGCTGGATGCTGCCCGACTGGCTGGGTGCGCTGCCCAGCGTCCCATGGCCCCTAAGTGCCGTGGCACCTCCATCGGTGTTCCTCATGCTTTTGCCAGAACAGGAGAAAGTGGGATGGAAGGTTGGGGATGTGAACGGGACACTCCTGCTCGAGGTGTGCCGCTGGGGAGCACGCAGCCTTCCCCATCAGCAGCCGCTGCGGATTCCCAGCCGAGCCCCAGGCACGAATCGCAGCGCGCACGCGGGAGTGTAAGCGTTCCGTCCCTCTGCCGGGAGCCGAGCCACCGCAGTCGCCGACACCCTCCCACGGTGTCACGCGCTGGGCCTCGCTTGCAGCTGAGCTGCGACGCTGTTGAAAATCGATGGCGCTTCCCGTAAGGTCTGAAAGGCAGGCCGGCTGCTTCTCGGTTGTGCCGCCTCTGGTGACGGGGCGCTGCTGCGATGCAGACGACGCTTGCCAAGGCTCCGGGAGGCTGGAGCGGAAGTACTGCAGACAGTAAACAGGTACCTTTCAGAACTGGGCACGTCTTCTAGCCCAAGGAAACAGCGGAGCTTGTTTCCAAGCTTTGTTTGCGCGTAGAGGACATGTGATGTGG
>PVJL010001856.1:82494-203399 GCA_004026885.1 Lyroderma lyra
CACGGGGATTGTAGTGGGGGTCCCTAACCTCGTCGGGGGGGGGGGGGGTGGTGGTTCATAGAAGCCTTCCAGACAGCCAAGGTGACTGTTTACTGGGACTTGAGGGGCGAATGGAGGGCGGTTCCCTTTCGGGGGGACGAACAGCATACGCAGGACGGGAGCGAGGGGTGTGCCCTGGAGGAGGTGAGCTGCGGTCGGCAGCTGCCTGGGCTGAGCTCAGGAAGCTATGTCGAGGGTCGAGGTTGGAGAGGCAGGCGAGACCCCCTACGTCGTGTTGAGAATCGTCCGAAGGGCCACGAACAGCCCTTGAGAAGCCCTGGGCAGATTTTTGAAAGTCAAGTACTTGTTTCGAAAGGATCGTTTGGACACAAGGTGGAGAACGGACCAGAGGGACAAGACTGGAGGTAGGAGGATGGGCGAGCAGGCGGGAATGGGGACATGTGTTCTGTTGAAGAGGTGCTGAGCAGCAGAGGCCGTGGGACCCGGCAACGGAGTGAGTGCGGAGGGTGGGGGAGGCGTTGAGAGGCACAGACGTGCAGGTTTCTGGCGTGGTGAGCTGGGTCACCGTGACCTGAGATTCAAAACTCGGGAGGGAAAATAGGCGTGGAACTTGGTTAGATCGCCTCTGTTGGGTACACATGGAGTGTGAGTCACCTGTGAGTCATCAGAGTTGACCTTTTCATGGCAGATGATTACTGAAGTCTAGCTCAGAGGAAAGTTTTATTTAGAGAGAGAAACGTGTGAGTTGTCGGCAGACAGTAGTACTAATCGAGGCCATTGGAGTGCCACAAAGAAAATGCATTCATAAACAGAAGTTCACCAAGTCGGTTGTACGTTAAGAATCACCCGGAGAGCTTGTTAGACATGCAGATTCCTGAGCTGCACCCCCTATGCTGCAGACACAGTAGGCCTAGGGTCAGAAACCAGAATCCACAAGGTCTAGTAGAGTTGACAATATGCATAATCCATACCCCAGCCATTAAGTCTATGTCCTAGAGAACTCTCCAACACTCGGTGACCTACATTTTTTTTTTTAAAAAGGAAATATTTAATATGTAAAAAGGTATAAAGAATAACATGTGGACATCCCATGTATCTATCACAACTGAAAAAAAATTATTAAGATAAACAGTAGTACATGGATGTAATGGAATACTACACAGCCATAAAAAGGAATAGACGATACTGAACAGGCATGAACATGGACGAATCTCAAGCTGGACACTAAAGAGGGCCTGCTGTATGGTTCCACTTATGTGCAATTCTAGAACAGGAAGAACTAAGTCGTGGTGCTAAAAATCCGAAGTGTTTGCTGGGAGGCACTGACCACAGAGGGCGTGAGGAAGTGTTCTCGGGGGATGGAAGTGTTGATGTGGGCATGGTTTACGTGGCTATATACATTGGTCACACTCACTGGGCTGTACACGTAAGTCTGTTTCACTGTATGTAAATTAAATCTCACTCAAAGACCCTAATTTAAAAAAAAAAGCAATAGAGACAGAGCTCTCCTGGTATTTCTCCTTTCCACCCAGAGGTGGCCAGAGATTTATTACAAGTTCGTGGACGGCCTGGAGTTTTACGAAACACTCGGTACAGTCAGACTTAAAATGTTTCTGCAAGTCCAACAGGTTTGAAAGAGCATCTTATTGTGGTTTTAATTTGTGGTTCCCCAATTAATCGTCGTGTGGTTGAACATATTTTTAGGAATTTATCGGCCCTTTGAGTTCCATCTTCTATGAATGATCTGTTCATGTCTCTACCCCTTTCTGTCTTAGATCATCTTTTTCTTCTGAGTTAATGCATCTAATGCAAATCGGTTTTTCCAGCTTGTGTCTTCTTAAAAATAGAATGTTTTGATGAATTCTAGTGCATTGGAGGGTCATCTGTCCACTCCTTTGTGGTTTGTGCTTTTTGTTTCATAAGGAGTGCTTCATGGGTGCAGATTAAGACATTTACCTGCCGTGACTGTTTAGGCCAGTGGTGTCCAGCGTTCTGGCTTCCCTGGACCACGTTGGAAGAAGAATTGTCTTGGGCCGCACATAAAATATGCTGACACGAAAAATAGTCTCATGCTGTTTTAAGAGTTCATGTTGGGCCACATTCAAAGCCGTCCTGGGGCGCAGGCTGGACGTGCCTGGCTTAGACCATTCATCCACTTGGAATTGAATCTAGTTTATTAAGTTGTGTATGAAGCTAGGGGCCCAGATTTTTCCTGCAAAACTGAATGCCCACCCTCTCCCACTGGCGCGCAGTGACACCGCCGCTCTGTGTCAGGTTTCCGTGTGTGGCTGAGTCTGAGGGCTCTCTATTCAGATCTTAGTTACCGCTTACTTACAGCAAGTGTTGACATCAGGTAGGATCACCCCACTTGGTTCTTGGATGCGTTTAAATGTTTTATTCATTGATGTATCTACTGCCCGGAACGATGCCAGGCCTGCAGTAGGGACTCGGTAAGCATCTACCGAATGACCGAAGGAATCTCATCTGGGACCAGCTGAATAAATAGCCCAGGGGCTCCCCGTCAAGCTGGACGGGGTTTTATGTTTGGGGAGAGGAAGAGGAGGTCGCCAGGAGCACCGCCTCTTGTTTTCCACTCCTTTTAGGCCTTCTGTCCCTTCTCATTCAGCCCAGAATCTTGAGGAGTGAATCCTCAGCAAGCCTGACAGTATGGCGGCAGACAGCAGTCCAGGGTTCACTGTGAGGGGGATTGCTGCTGACTGTGACCTTGGGGGGGTGGGGGTGGCGCTGATCCCACGCAGTAGAGAGCTCCGTGAGGCCTTTTGAAGTCTAGCCAAGAACTGGGCCCTTGAGCCTTGGAAATAGGGACAAGGTGTCACCTAAAATTAGGTCTTCTGTGCATTTGGACATCTTTATTTTGTAGGCCAGCGTTGCTTCAAAGTTGACCTCTTTCCGTAGCATAGTTCTTGGCATGTTGCTAGTGACAAGAACCCCCGTTCACTTAACGTTTGCTACATGTGCGGCGTTGGGCTGAGCGGTTTGCCCGGAAGACCTGGAATCCGGACGAGTGTTGCAGCACATCCACGTTTTCAGCAGGAAAATACGCCGACGGGGTCCTTCGTTACAAGGGCCCCTTCTGTAGTACCTTGGAGGACGAGGCGTGTTGGGGGGGCCTGTGTCCTCCACAGACGGTTCAGGTGAAAACACCGGGAGACAGGGCCACACTCGGGGTCGTCGGAAAGGTGAGTCAAATCCTTGGGGTTGAACCGACGCGCGCACGCAGCCAGACAGAAACCCCAGGTTGAAATGTGCACTTGCAGTGTTCCTACTAAACCACGCTGGCCACTTGGGTCCTAACCCATTATGCTTATTGTTGTTCTCTGGCTTTCCAGGGTGTCTATAAACGTTAACGTCCTGGTGGAGCACACTTTTTATTCCTACTCCCCAAGCAGGCTGTGAGATGGAGCAGTCTGGGGGGCACGGTTCAAGGAGTGAGGCTCCCCACTTTTTCCAGTCGAAATGACAGGGCTTGAAGCGTTCTGACAGTTGAATTAGCGGACTGGTGTTACAATGGCACATCCGTTAGCATTTGTGTTGCCTTCAGAGATGGCAGAAGTTAGGCAGCTGCTAACGGGCCAGAACTCTCTGGACTCCGAAAGGCCACCCTCCTGTCTTCAGAGGAAGCAGAGATGTTGGCTCCGGCCTTTCTGTTTTGCATTACGCTGCCCAGGCTGCATTTCTGGCGTTTGAACGTTAATGCTGGGAAATGGCAGCAGCGCTGGAGATAGTCGTGGGCAGGGTGCAGCTGTCCGCCCCTCAGTGCGAGCGGGGCTCCCGCACAGCCCGGGCACGGCGCCGTGCCGACGAGGAGGCTCCGCCGCCTCTGTCTGTGCGTCCGTCATCTGACGGTGGAGTGGGATGCGCCCCTGCCTCCGGGTCAGGAAACCCCAGGAACCGCCTCAGGCAGAGCTGACTGTACTGTGGTGTGCTTTTTAGGTCAGTAACAAAGGAAACATATCTGAGATGATTCCAAGTTCAGTGCTTTGTTACTCAGCAAACGAAGGAAGGTCAGAGTCAGCTTTGGGGAAGCGACCTGACTCCTCCCTGGAGCAGGCGTGGGGGGACGTTTTCTTCGAAGGACCAGAGAGTGGACGTGTTAGGCTCTGTGGGTCATCGGGACTCCTGTCACGGCTGCCCTCGTCATGTGACTGGAAAACACATAAAATGTGTGAGTGTGGCTGTGCCCCAGAAAAACTTGATTGAGGTCCATCCACATCTGCATTTCATGTCATTTCCACGGCATAAAATAGTCTTCTGATTTATTTCCCATCATTTAAACATTTTAAAACCATTCTTAACTCGTAGGCCATTAAAAAAAAAATGGGTTGCTGGAGCCATAATTCACCTGGAGTGTCAGGTGCGTGAAGATTCTCCTGTGTCATGGGTATGTCTGCAACTTGTTTTCCAGTACTCGAACCAGCCTTTTCTCTCGCAGTCCGTCCTTGTCCTCAGTGCATTACGCAGAACTACACAGACAGAAAAACCAGAAAACTGTCCCCCAAAAGGTATGTCAGTTGCTGCCCCCTCACCGCCCTGCCACACCCCTCCCTACCTTTATTTGGTGTTCACGTCACCCTTTCCTAACTACCAGGGACCTTTGCCTTGGGAGCCTGGTGAGTTCCATTAACTAGAAGCTGAGGATCATGCCTCAGAATAAAGATAAACCAATTGACATTCGTCGGAATGTTCCAGGAATTCAGTAGCGAGGGCATGCACACCATGTTCGTGGCAGAAGTGGGTACGTTTCTTTTCTTTACCGTCTGATCATTACAAGTTCTAAGATGAAAGGACTTCAGAATGCTACAAGCTGTGTATTCTGCACGTTTATTCAAGTTCCATTTGAATAGGTCATTTGGGCTTTAGTGCTTAGATCGTGAAAAGGGGCTCGTTGGGGTGCAGGCGCTCTTTCCGAACCACGGGCCGGCGGGAGAATTGTTCGGACGTACCACAGTCGTCCGTTGTCAGTTGCATGGAAGCTCTGCAACGGGATCCCGAGACCAGGTTAGAGCTCACCAGCGTGCAGAAATGGCGTGCTCAGATATGGCGTGCTCAGATAGCGGTCCGGCGGAGGCAGCGTTCTCGCTGGACTGAGGTGGAGCCCGAAGGGCTTGTGCCCCTGGGCCACTCGGAGCCTCATTTTCCTCCTGAGAAGTGGGGATGGAATCGTTTACGTGGAGGAGCTGAAGTCCTGCCCCTGTGCAAGCCGCTCCTGTTATTTGCGAAGTCGGAGTGCAATGCTCTGTTCGGCGTTCACAAACGTGGCTGGTTTCTGGAATCATCCATGGGAGCAGTGGGGGGGGGGGGGCTTGGAAAACACGCAGAGGTCGGTGCCCTCCCAGACTTACTGAATCGGAATTTCTGTGAGCAGACCTAGAAGTCTGTGTTTTTAACGGGTCCCCTGGCTAATTACGACGTGTTGGGAATTCCACTTGGTACGTCAGTCTCGGTTGGTGGATTTAGGAAAACAACTTCTCTCTTAATCCCAGCCTGGACTTTCCCCCTAAAAGTTCATGCCACCTGTCTTCAGAGACAATAAGGGCCTAGGAAGAGAGAGGGTCAGGAAGAGCACTTCGTTGTCTCGGGTGTGTCTGCTTCAGGGAGTGGGAGTAGAAGGAGAGCCCCGTTTTGATGGGCGACCCAGCGTCCGAGCCCAGACTGCACTCCCTGTCCGCGCCCCGCCTGCGGCCCTGAGGTGGGCGGCGTTGCTTCCACCCTCTTCTGGGCGTCGAAGCGTGTGAGCGCCAGTGCACCACGGCCGTGCACCAGTCGGACGCGCTCCTGTCGGGGTCGCTGCTCCAGACTCATCACTGAAAGCGTTCCTCCTCGCGGGAGTCCTGGAGGCAGGCACAGGCGGATCGCAAACACAAAGAGAACCTCAGCACCACTGAAACACACGGATCGTGAAGTTCTCACGTGTTGCGTATTGCCTCTCGTTTACATGTGCGTCATGGCAGCCGCCCAGTGAGCAGAAGCGCCGCCTGCACCTGGGCAGCCCCGATCGATTTCAGCCGTGGGACTCAGTAGTACGCACACATGCTCCCTTACAACACGCACACACATGCACACACATACATGCTCTCTTACACACACGTACACATACATACACACGCACACGCATGTACATGCATGTACACACTCTTACAACACGCACACATACACTTACACATACATACACATGCATACATGCTCTTACAACACACACACACATGCTCTCTTACAACACACACATACACACACACACGCTCCCTTCCAACACGCACACACATGCATGCATGCACGCGCACACACATGCTCTCTTACAACATACATACTTACACACACATACACACACATACACATGCTCTCTTACAACACACATGTACACACACACACACGCATACATGCTCTCTTACAATACTGTGAGACTACCTAATGTTGGGGAGCCATATGGAGTGCTCCCCTGTTTGCTAAATCCCGTCCACGGATCTTAAGTATTTGCTGTTTTCCAGGTAGTAGAAACTCACGTGAGACGTAGCCTCGCCCAGTCTGTATCTCAGACGTTCACAGGCGTGGTAGGAAGGAGATGGTCGTGAATCTGTTGCAGCAGAAAAAGTGAGCTTTCGTATCAATTATGTTAATCAAGTCGTATTCCCAAATGGTATGTGTTATAAAAGAATTTTTCCCGTGGCACAGTAGGAGATTGCCGTATCCTGTGTGTAGCCTGACTATCCCATAATTTATTTATTATTTATTATAGCTTATGATTACCCTTTATTATTTATCCATTATTACTTTATCAATTTGATGGAGATACTATGAATCTACAGCAGACTCTCAGTTAACCGGCACACATGAGGATGGGTAAGTCCCGGAAAAATGTAAGTAGACTCTCCGTTAACTGGCACTCAGGTGACTGGCAAATGTTTTAGCCGGTTGCTTGAGATGTTGCCGGTTGCTTGAGCTCCAGTTAACGGAGAGTCTGCTCTGAATGCTTAAAGTATTTGAGGGACTCAGGTGGGCGTCTCTTGTAGACCGAGCGGTGTGAGCTATGCCCACACCTCTTGTTCAGCACCCGTTTCTAGTCTCTCCAGAAAGTGACTTTGGATGCTGCGTCTCTCTCTCTCCCTTATGGCTCCAGGTACCCAGAGATACATTTCCAGCAAAGTCTGGAACCCCCTCTACCTGCCTCCTCCTAAATGGTCCTCAAACTCAGTGTGTCAGAAACGGAACTGACTTCTTGCTCTAACCTGCACCTCTTCTGGGGCCTCGTATTTCAGGGTGCCCCGTTGCCCTCGCCCTGAATGTCCTCTCTGACCCCCTGCTCTCAGTCCTGATCAGGAGCTAGAACACACACTGCTGGGTGACTCTTGGTCGTTCCCTTCCACGGCCACCCTCCTACTTTTAGGTCTTTGTTTCTCAGGGTCCAAGGTGGGGCATGGGTCAGGGTGGGGCGCAGGGTGTTCTTCATGGTAAGTTTTACAATTTTTATTTTCACGTCCAGGGTCCTCTAACAAAAAGTAACAGGTAAGTGTTTGGTGTGATCGAGATTTGTACCTGAGTTCCGCCACTGATTTTAACATCCGTGTGCGTGCACGTGTGTGCGTGCGTGTGTGCGTGTGCGTGCGTGTGTGTGTGTGAGTGCGTGTGTGTGCGTGCGTGCGTGTGTGCGTGCGTGTGTGCGTGTGTGTGAGTGCGTGTGTGTGCGTGTGCGCGTGTGCGCGTGTGGGTGCATGTGCGCGTGCGCGCGTGTGCGTGCGCAAGTGTGTGCGTGTGTGTGTGTGCGTGTGTGCGTGCATACGCAAGTGTGTGCATGTGCGTGCGTGTGTGCGTGTGTGTGCAGGTGTGTGCGTGTGTGTGCGTGCGTGCTCTAAACTGGCAGGCCCTCTTCTGGGCTCTCACGGTGCCCACCTTCGTCTAGAATTCCTTGCATTATTGTAACTAGGTGAGTCTGGCTCTCCCCATGGGCTGTGAGGTCTTAGGGGACGGGGACCAGGTCTGGCTTATTTTTGTGTATTTCCAGAACCTAACTTTGGACCTGACACCAAGTGTAGGCTCTTACGGTCGTAGTCATTGTGTACGGGCTGTTTGGGAATCCGTTTGCCCCCATATACCTTCCCACGCGCGGCTGCACCTACTTGGATATTTCCGAAGCATTTAGTCATGTCGACGGGTGACGTTTGGCTTCAACCATCCCTTTTTTTTTAGACTTTTGGATTATTTTCATTTGTTGGCTGAGTAGTATAGTTAAAAACACCTTTGAATACAGTTACTTTTCTCTCATCTAGGTTGTTTTTTGGGGGATCCCTTAAGGGAATTACTGGGTCAGAAGGCACAAGGAGTTTTACGCATCTTGTAACGTGCTGCTGGGCTTTTTTTTTTTTTTTCCGATGAGTCTGGACCGAGTTGTAATGCATGACCTCGTTTTAGATGTGTTTCTTGCATTTTCATGGAAACTCTGATTTGGAATCAGACTGGAACGGACAGCTGACGATGGTCGTTGGCACGGTGCTGTCATTGCTTCCGTGGACCATTCTCTCCCTCGTGTCTTTACACCTTCCGAAATGTGCGACGTGTATGTGTTCCGTCAGCCTGAGTCGTGCACACCGTCCCTGCTCTGTGACCTTCGGTGAGTTACTTCACCTCTCTGGGCCCCCCTGGGCCTTCTCAGCTTGCAAGGTCTGTGACTCTGGTGGAAAAAGCAGAACAGAAGCAGCATTCAGGGACAGACCCAGAAAGACAGGGACATCATTATCCACTCAGGTTTCAGGGACAGTTATCTTTGCCCCCACCCTCCCCATGGCCATTCCTGCAAGGAAGTTGTTCTCCCTGTTTTATATACTGCGCAGGAGGGAGGTGATGCCCAGGAGAGGCCCCCACAGAGGCCGGGGCTTTCTGGTTGCTGAGCAGTCCATGTGGCAGGTAAGTCCCATGACACACTTCCTCTGAACGTTCTGAGGCCTTGGGGCTTTCATGGCCGACCAGCCGGCGTGGGGACTGAAGCGCCCTGTGTCCCAGCCTGGTGCAGGTGCCCAGCCCCCTGCTGCGTCGCGGGTCCTTGTCCCCGTGTTTCTCAGAGGCGTGAGGCTAGGAGGACGTGCAGGAAACCCTGGGTCCCTTGGGGGCGGTGTGTGGGGGTGGGCTCGTGGGGCGGGGCGGGCAGGGCGGAGGTGACGGCGGTCGGTGACGAGGGGCGGCCCCCGGGCACCACCGACAGTTTCCCAGGGTCCCGTTTGCCCAGCGCCCGCCCCCAGCACAGCAGACAGAAAACGAGAAGCGGCAGAAGACGCTTGTGTTGCAGAACAGAAAGTTCGCCCCCCACCCCCCGCAGTTTCCCTTCCCTTTTCGTTCAGACTTAAAAACAGAAGGAAAGCACGGGGGTTTCGGCCGCGGCGGGGGCTCCGGCGGGGCGCACGGGCGCGGGGGTCGCTGGGCCTGTCCTCGTGGCACTGTGCTGGCCAGGCATCGCTCAGGAGATGCTGGCCTTTCCTCCCTTGACCTGGAAACAAGTAAGAAAAACGTGGGCACTGAAGCGGTTCTTTCTGCTGGTGACTCGGCAAATACCTGGCTTTGCTCAAGGGATGGGACAGCAACACGACGACGTGGGGACTTTATTTCAGAGTCTAAGTTCCTAAGGTGATGGAAGAGGGTCTCCAGGAGCCCTGGGTCTGGATGCCGGAGCCGCAGGGGTTCGAGTTAGTTAACTTGGTGAAGTAGGAACGAAGCACACGGTGTGCACCGAGAACGCGCGTGTGCCAGGCGTGGTTTCGAGCCTCCTGAGCTGGGTGGGAAGGCCATGACGGGGACGTGTTGGGGATAAAACACCACGGGCCTTGGCCGCGGACGCCCAGCGTCTGGGTCGTGCGCGTTCACCTAAACAACGCGGCGGTGCGGAGCAGCCAGGAACCAGAGCCCGCGGCCCAGGCCACGTGACTTGCTCAGGGGCACCCCGTGGTACGTGTTTTAGACACAGGTGGACCCCACCTTTGCCCTGGAGGCGAACTGCCTCCCGCGTCACGTTAGAGGAGAATCTGGCCTGTTAGGGCTTCGGAGGTTGCGGTACCTGCTGTCCATAAGGGAAATAGAAGCAAAAGAAGAGGGGTTCTTGACGCCACTTCTGTCTTGGAAGTGAATCTGACGTCTCTGGTGAATCTGACCCAAAGATCTGCCCGCTGACCTGGGCCCGCGATCTCATGGGTCTCCGGGCTACACCGAAAATGTTTGTCAAGGGGCTTTATTGAGATGCCGTTTATGTTTCATACAATCCATTTACTATAAACCCAGGGAATTTACGGCGTTGCGCAACCATCCAGGTAACCGGTGTCCCGGACGTTTCTGTCACTGCGAAGCTTGGCCTGGGACCCCTTCGTCGTCAGTCTCTGCTCCCTGCCCCGGCCCCACGCAGCCGTGAACGTGATGTCCGTCTCTGGAAGTTTCCTGTACGTGGCCGTGTGCGGCACGGAGCCGTGTGCGTGCGGCTTTCTTCACTTAGCACGTGCTCGAGGCTCGTTAGCGTGGCGACGCGTGGCGCCGGCACGTCCCTCTCCGTGGCTGCTCGGTAGATGGATGTTTAACTTTTTAAGGAACCGTGAACCTGTTTGGGTGGGAGGGGGCTCCGGCAGCCCCACATCGCGGCCCACACCTGGTGTATTGTTCGTGTTTTCGATGATGCCCTTCTAGCGTGTGTCGTGGTCTCGTCGTGGCTTTGCTGTGCGTCTCCCCAACGACTGATGGTGCTGAGTTACCTTTTCCGGTGCTTACTAGCTGTTTTTGTCCCCAGTGGAATGTCGATTCGGTTTGGGGTCTATTTTATTTTACGTGGGTGCTTTGGCTTACTGTTACGACTGAGTTGTAAGAGGTCCTTATACGTTCTGGATACAGTCGTCTCTCAGACAAGATTCTCACCGTTCCCCTCTGTGACGTGTCTTTTCATTCTCTTACTGGCGGCTTTTGAAGCACAAAGGTTTCCAGTTTTGCTGGCGTCCAGCTCATCGATTTCTTTTTCTTCGGGGGCCCGTGCTTGGCGCGTGCCTCCCAGCCTGTCCGTCTGGTTTATTCTCGGGTCAGGTGCCCTGGTTCTCACCCTCACATCCTCCCTGGACGCCACGTTTATTCCTCTTTGAGGACCGAAGGCCAGGCCCGGCCTCCGCGTTCTCTGACTCGTGTGCCGGGGTGGGCACGGCTGGCCTTGTGCGTAGCGGCGTATGACGCTCTGGTGACCGGGTCTTCAAGTGAAGTGACCTCGTACCTGCCTCCGCAGTTTCCAGCTGAGAGAAAAGACAAAGACAGCTGCGCCACATGGAAGTGCTTTCTTTAAATTAAAACAACAACAACAACAAAAGCCAATGAGCTTGCTGCTTCTTTGCTAAACAGCAATGACAACGAACATCCCTTACGTTACGCTGAGCTTTGCAGAGTTTGTTCGCCTTTCTAACCTCACGCAGGCCCTTTTGTGGGTGAGGATCAGCGTAAGGACTGTAGGAGGGTCTGTAACGAAACCAAGGAGCTCGTATTGGAGACACAAGGGGCATGAACCATCTTCTCCTGGGGCCGGCCGCGAAACTCGGGGCTGTACCCGTCCACCCACCGCAGGACCGCTCTGGCTGGCACACCGCCCTGTGTTCGGTGCCCAGCACGCCTCTCAGAACAACCTGAGGCCATTCCCTCTTCAGATATTTCAGAGCGTCACTCCCGCAGCCCCAAAGACCTCCCGTCCCGTCAGCCGTGTTGTGTTTAGTCTGGATAGACCTTCAGTCATTCTGGTCACTTCCTACTAGACGTGCTTTGTGCCCGCATCAGACCTGCCCATCACACGTGGCCTGGCTGGTGGAGTTCACTGAGCCGCCAGTTCCTCCGGTGTGGGGGGGCTGCCCGGTGGGCGTGGGCATTGCGCTGTTGGCTCGTTGAAGATTATGGTCGACCAAAACCCCAGGATTTTTTCCTTTCTGTGATTTTGGCCCAGCCGGTTTCCCACTAGTTTCTTTTTTATACCATTGCTGTTTGAAACATCAATCCAAGAATTTAAAGTTACTATTGCAAAGTATTAATGATAACACTACTTACTACCTAGCATCTACTGAGAAGTTGCCATGTTTATTTTGTTTGTGTTTTCTCCCAGGATTTGCCTTTGGGGGTAATTTTGAATCTTGTTTCTTCCCCTTTCTTGTTTCTTTCCCAAGGAACTTCTCTTTATTAAGAGGAACGTTGGTTTGCATGTGTAGTTGCTACCCATCTGGGTGCCCTCGCTCCCCAGATCCGATGTGGTTTTGCCTCGTTCATTATGATGGCAGGTGTGTGGGAGGCAGGTCCAGCTGCCTGGATCTCTGCACAAACGTCCCTGTCCTCCTCCGTGGCCTTCCTGGGCTGACATTATTCTGGAATACATTTCTGCTCGTTTGTGGATGGAATCAGGTTCTCCAGATCATTGCCCCGTATAGCTTTTGTGGCGATGAGTGGGAAGCACAGTAGACCCCCAGTTACCCGGCACCCAGGGGGATGGGTAGACGCCAGATCAATGCAGTTAGAGTCTCCATTAGCCGAAACTCTTAGCACTCTGCAGCCACCGGCAAAATCTCAAGCAGCCGGCAAAATATTTGCTTGAGTTCTGGTATTACTGTATTTAGATCCATTTAGGGAAAAAACAATGTGACAGAGAGAGTTAGAAGAAGAAGAACCACGGGCACTTTTTTGCATTTTAAAATCTGTCCTTAACCAACTCAGCCCTAACATTGCTCTCCCGATCTATGCCATCCTGCCGTCCCCGTGGTCACTTCCAAGGCATCGATGCCCCTTCCGTGCTGGGGACCGAGGGGCTGGTCACCGCTCCTCGTCAGAAAGGGAAATGCCCTTTTTGAAACTGTTATCGCTTATGTCTTTGGATGACATTTTCCTTCCTGAGCCGAAGACCCGCGGTCAGATCGGAGCGCTGCTCACCTAAGCCACTGAACCTCCTCCAACCTCAGTTTCCGCGTCAGTACGAGAAGGGCAGTGATGTCCGTCTTGAGGGATTGTTGTAGAGCTTGCATGTCACCGCCTCTGGTGCAGCTAGAGGCTCCACAAGTAGCAGTCCCTGTTTATATCAGTTAATTGACCCGCGTCTCAGTTAGTAGCTGAGTAATGCTGCTCGTTGTCCGCCAGGGCAGCAGCTGGACGGAGAGATTCATGAGAGGGCAGGCCTGCTTCTCCCTGCTTCCCTTCCCAGGGGAGACAGTCCACGCCCCAGAACCTCGGGAGAGCCTCCCTTGGTCCCTGACCACGTCTCTGTTTTTGTGGACTCACGTTGAAGGAGCTCGGAGTGTGTGAGCTGTTGTGCTATCTGATCCGGGAGCCTCAGGCCACATGTGGTTGTTCCAGTTACAACGAGCTGAAATCCGAAACCCAGTTCCTCAGTCGGCACTCACCCCGTTTCAAGTGCGGACCAGCCACGTGCGGCCGGTGGCCGCCACGTCGGACACTGCTGGCACCTGGCATGCTCGTCGTGGCTGAACGTTGGCTTGGACGGCGCTGGGGCTCGTCCCCTCAGGAGGGGATGCTCAGCTTTGGGACTCGTGGTAAACAAAGTGCTGACAACTCGGGTCGTTTTGTTGTTGGTGTCGTCGTTTCGGAGGTCGCGGCTTCCTGTCTGCAAATGTGATGCCTTTTTAAGTAAGTCTGGGCGTTAGGGAGGCCGGCGGGGCCGCGCTTGTGGACCGTTCCGGCCTGGCGACTACCATAGCAACCTGCCGGGGACACAAGATGCCTCCCCAGAGCTCTGATTCTCCAGCGCTGGAATAAAAGGGAAGCTCTGGTGCCGACAGATGTGCCGGATCCTGGAGCTGTTTTGCAGGGAGAGAATTGAGAGAATGTTCTAGAGATCGGAGTCTTCGGAGCTAGTTTGACAGGGAACCCCTGAACGTTCGTCTGGCTTGGCCCCGTTAGGCTCCCCCCGTGCCTGAGAACTTGTACACGTTCTAATTAGACTGCGATGCCCCCGCATTCTCCTCCTTGACTTAAACAAACCGGGAGAATTAGATTCCTGTTGTGGGCAGGGTTGCTCTGACATTGTCCTTTTCTCTGGTCCTCGCAGTCTTCTGCAGTCGTGCGTCCCACGAGCGGTCCCCAGAATTGACGGGTGCCATCTCGGGGTGCGCGACGCACCTCCGAGGGAGCCTGAGGGTACTTTGTGTTTGACTTGACGCATGACGTGACCACGGGCCCCGAAGGGGAGGGCCGGGGGCTGCGTGAGGTTAAGTGTTGCCTTTGCCGGGCCGGGCCGGTGAGCCTACCGCACCCCTACACGGGGACACGTGATGAATTTTAGAGGCTGTCAGCTGTTCCTTGGGAAAGGGGTCTGTGGCCAGGTTCTCACACAGCGGGCCAGGCCCAGCTGAACAGGTGTCTGTCCTGGAAGGCTCGCGTCCTTTAATTACGTCGATGGGCTTTGTGGTTTGCTTGGGGTGGGGGGCTCTAGTCTGCACTGACTGACTTGACCTTGGGGCCCTGTGTGGCCCCGCGCCTCGGGGCCTGAGGCCACCCCTCTGGGAGCTGCTGCAGAGAAGGAGCATTCTGAGAAACAGGAAAACACCCACTCAAGAGTGCGGACGGAGCAGCTCGGGAGATACTTCTGCTTTTGGGTTCTCGGTTTTTCGTTCTGAGCGATTACTTTTAGCCCAAAGAGGAGTCATTTGAAGCTCCCTCGTAAGCTCAGGGTCCCTTATCAAATCAAAGCGGTCCGGGCCTCGCGGGATCGCGAACATCCACTGCCCTGCGGGCGAGGTAAGGACTGCTCTCGGCTCGGTCTGGGGCTTTTCCTTTAAAGAAGCTTTTAGTGGAGCTGCTAGTTTGCCTCTCAGACGCATGTTTAGGGTCTGCTAACGATCTATTTCTGCTTCCAGGTACAATCAGATTCTAAGAAATAAACCATTTATGGGCAATTCTTGTATGATGAGAAGCCATTAATGGCATTTAGGAGACATGGCAAGCTCCAAGGGCAAATTTTGTTGTCAAGGCGATAGATTGTGTGTGCGTCCTGCTTCTGTTAATGCTTCCAGGTGGATTAACCGAATGAACCTCGACTGAGCGTGCTCTAATAGAGTTAGCCAGGACAGTGCCCGCTAATGACCACAATAATAGCTAATGTTTACACAGTGGTCACTCTGCCAGGCAGTATTCTGAGGACTCTGCAAGTGTTAGCTCAAGTCACCCTCACAGCAATGCAGCGAGCGAGCCGCTATTTCCTCTCACGTTATGAACAGGAAAATACGGTCGGCATTAGAGTCCTAAAGGCTAGAATTAACGACTGAGTCCGTGCTCGTATCAATGAATAACAAAGCATATTTTACAGTACCTTTTCTCTTAATTTTGAGAGAGAGTGCTAATTTTCATAAAAACCGCAGGTGGCACATGGTACCTACTTGACTTTGCAATTAATTTGTTGTCCTGGAGATAGCTGTCATACATTCTGTACCTTGTAATTGGATTTTTAGATGTGAACACGTGCTATGAAAATGGAGTTTCGTAGGTATTGTCTGTACATATGTATTTGTTTTTTTCAAACTCTTTCAAACGGTTTCTGTGTTTGCTGCTAGGAAAGTAAAGACGACTAATCCACAGTCCCTCTCCTCACCGAGATGTCATCAGTGTGAAGGGGGTGACCCTCCAAACAGTGAGCATTTCGTAAACTGTATCAGGGAAAGCGTTTTATATTACAGTCAGAGGACAATTCTGTGGGCTCTCGTGGGACAGGAGGCTGGAGAGAAGCCACAGGTCTCGGGTGACTTGTTGTCCCGGGCTTTATTGAGATGTTCTTAGCGTGTCACACGTGTAAGTGCACCATGCGATGACCTGATTTGCGTACATATTACGAAATGATGACCACAGTGAAGTTAGTTGATTTCTCCAACCCCGCACCAATGACCTTTTCTGGTGATAGTTAAGGTTGACTCCCTTAACACCTTGCAGGTATGTAATGCGGGTTTGTTCACTGCAGGCACAGTGCTGTACCTCACATTTCCAGGACGTACTCATAGCCACGAGTTTGTACGCTTTGACCAGCAGCTCTCCATGCCCCCGCCCCCCAACTATGGAGTGGGCACCTGGGTGTAAATACCCGGAGTTCCAGGATGGGGCTGCCCATTTGGGGGTCGGCGTCATGTCGTCATCATTTAAATCCCGGAAACTGCGTGAGAGCACCCAGAGAATCAGTGGGCACAGGGGTCCTGGGGTGCTGTGTGGGTTGGGGAGAGGAAGGGGAAGCAGCAGCCAGTGAGGAAGAGGAGAATCTAGTGGAGGGAGGGTCTTGGCGGTCAATGGCGGAAAATGGTTCCAAGAGGAGAGTGTGCTGTTAGTGTCCAGTGCTGCTGACAGGTCGGTTAAGATGGCCAGAAACTGGCCACGGGGGTGAGCAGTGGCCGCTGGGGGCCATTGCTGGGGGCCGTTGCTGCAGTCGCGTGGCCGCTGACGTCTCCTGAAAGCCGTCTGTCAGGGTGTCCTCTGCACGTGGGCATGGCGTGCTCCAGCGCACACCCCGGGGCTCGGAGTCCACTTTTCTCTGCTTCACCACGCGGCCAACTGTTCCTGCAGCCCTGCCCTCAGGGACGAGTGCTTTCAGGGTCAGGGACGTCCTGGTCCAGGCGGTGAGCCGCAGCTGCTTCATCTGCAAAACGGGGCTAATCACGACACCCCGTGTTCATGAGAATTAAGCTGTCGCTGTCCTGCAAAGCACTTTGGCGAGCGCCGGCACGTCAGGGGGCCCCGCGCCTGGTGGTGCTCACGGTGGTTGGGTCGGGACCGCCGTCGCTTCCGGGGAGTTGCTCTTGTGAAAACCGTCCTTAAAAAGATGTTTAAATGGTGCCAGAGCCTGGGGTGTATTTACAAAACAGACCGAGTAGAGTTCCACCCACAAATCTGTTACGATTTTCCCTGAAGGAGTTACCAAATGTCCTTTCCTCCTAGTTGTAGCTGCTGGTGGGGGTGGAGGGAAGCTCCAGCCAAACGACCCAAAACACGTCCTTCGTCCCCCTTCCCCGGCCCTGGGAGGCGGAGCTGTCAGCTTCTGCTGCCCCTGCTGGCCGTCCCTCAGCACGGGGACAACAGGTGCCCGTGTCCAGGGTACGGACGGCCGCGGAATGGGGAGCTTCGTGCCGACGGGCCCCCGAGAGGCACGAGGGTTGCCGTCCCGCATTAGAGCCAGCTTGTCCGCCAGACGTACCAGAAGGAGGGTGTTGTCACTTATGTCACTTCTCGTCACTGTGCTGAACGCCTGAAACCAACGGAAGGTTGTATGTCAGATGTCATTGAAAAATAAAGTCTGTCTCTGTCTCTCTCTCCATATATATATATATATAAATGCAGCTATGTTCATTGTTATGTGGTCGTTATCATTTGTGGCTTAAAAACACCGTTAATGGTCACACCCTTCCAGCTGGAAGGGCCGCTCCTTTAAACAGGAATGGCGCGCGTTCTTTTTACACAACACGCCGCTCCGCGGGGGTTGCCCTAGTGAGGCCCAGCCTTGCGCTTCAGCTCCCCGCTCCCTTGGGTCCCATGGCCGGCGTGACACGGCCCTGGACCCAGCGTGACACGGCCCTGGACCCAGCATGCCGCATGTTGGAGGAACGAGGCCATCGCCATCCGAGCGTGAGCAGCCAGCGCTATGCGTCATCGCTTCTGGGACCGTCGCTCAGCTTTTGCATCGGTCACGGTCACCGCCCAGGGCCCCAGTTTGGGGTTCTGCCCCAGCGAGGCTCCTCTTGCTGGTTCTCATAATTTTCACACCCGGTGTGGAGGGTCGCGTCACCCACAGGGGCTTTTTCCTCGCAGCACGTTTTTTGCTTTAAGCAGAGTCCCAGTGACGAGGCCACATTTGTCAGAATGACAAGAGGAAGGCTGCTCGATGCCACCAACAGACTCTGGACTGGCTCGATGCCCCCCACGCGGCTGACACCAGGAACACGACCAAGCGGGAAGGGGCGAAAGCCCCAGCTGGTCTTAGGAGGTTATGGTGGAACCATAGGAGGTGCTGAGACCTTCATCCTCCTGAGGGACGAAGAGGGACACCTTCCATCTCCCGCACAGCTTGCCGTGTCCAGGGGAGGGGATGGGTTGGCCTGAGAAGATCGGGGGAGGTGGGGGCGGCAGCTGAATGCGGTGGTTATAGTGCGTGCGTGGGGGAGTCTGTGGTCCAGAACTGAAATGCGGAGCCGAAGCCAGGGATGCTGTGAGAAACCCTTGTCAGCTGGTGCAGGACGAGTGGTGCCCCGGAACCGCGGTGGGCCACAGTGTCCTGCCTCCCCCCCGGGCCAGTCACGAGGGCGTGGAGGAGGCCGGGGTGCTGGAGAAGAGGCCGGTGGGCAGGGGGACATGAGGGGGCACGAGGTCCAAGCAGACGGAAGCACGTGAAGAAAGCCGTGCTGCTGCATGCCAGCAGGTGTCAGCTCCGAACAGAACCCCGAAGTCACCCTGTACAGGAACAGGGCAGGCAGGGCGTACGCCTCACCGGGTGCCTGGTGCGTACTGGGGGGCGTCGTGCATCTTTAGGAGGGAGTTCACAGATGCACGTGCCCCCCCAAATGCTGTATCAGAAATCCTCCCTACGTGCTGAGAGAAGAATTCATTCTCCCGAGAACCTCTTTACGCTTTGCTGGGTTCGGGATGGTACGTGTATCTGATTTTCAAAACATGAAACAATGGCGTATGGAGGAGAAGAAAAACAGTATGTCTTTGTGGAGGGAAGAGACTAATTAGTCATTTTTTTCTTTAAATAAAACCAGAGAGGGCGATCGTATCTCCTCATAGTTTTCCCTTTGTACTCTAGCTTGTGAAATAATTTATGCAGGATAAGAATCAACAGTCTTTACAAAGGCAGCGAGTTGAGTACCTTAAAGGGTGCACGTTAGATGGTGTGTGATCCCTGTGAGAGGGAATGGCAGCAGGATGTGCTTTTTCGGATGAGAAAACGTGAATAGAAAAATGACAGCCATGACATGCTAACCACGGGCTCAGGATGCAGGCAGCATGGTGCTTGTGTTTTAAGGTTTGAAGGCAAAATGTCACCTTGAGGAGATCATGAAGGTGTCAGCTGGTGTGACAAAATCAAGGAGTGTCTGTTCTGTAACGAATCAGATCTTTACTGTGGCCTTTGAATACAAACTAAGCCCCATAAAGGAAGTATAGGTCATAGAGCTTTGAGCAGTAGACCGTTCTGATGAGCTCAGTTAGGAGGAGCTCCACTGTAGTATGCTATTTTGGGTGGGATATAAAAGATTCCAGGGAATTTGTTTAATATTTGATGTACCCTGCTCCTTCCTATGAAAAATTTGAAGTGACTTTTTGACAGATGTGTGATAATGAGGCAGGCAGAGTAGATCTAGAAATTGAAAATTAGAACCAAAGAAAATAAGAGCATACTCAAGTCCTAGCCGTAAGTGTTAAAATAGGCCTTTTGGTTGATTTTACATAGAGCTTCCTGGCAGCCATGGCAAAAAGAGAAACATGATAAGGTACATACCATGATAAGGTGACGCCGGTGATGCCCTCCTCTGAAAATACCCATTTACTATGTTGTGCGTTTCTAGCACATTGAGCGTTGGGGCAGAGACTGCCTGTTTTTCCCAACATTTACTCTCTTTTTTCCAGAACTCACAAGTTTTAGTGGTATACACAGCCACCCAGAATAAAGACTACATTTCCCAGCCTCCTTTGCAGCTAGAAAAGGCCAGGTGACTAGTTCTGGCTGATAGAAGTGAGCACAAGGGTTGTGGGTGACTTCCAGGACCCTTTGGGAAAAGCTGGTGTGCGCACTTTCCCCTCACTTGCTTGCTCATTTCTTCTCCTGCCCTTCGGCCTGGAGCCCAGCTGTGGTGACTAGAGCTCTAGCTGCCGTATTGGGTCATGAGAACAAGGGCCGTACTCAGGGGGCGTGGGGACGACGGCGAGCCAGAGGGCTTGGGGTTCTGGGGGGACCTGATGGGCCAGAGCGAGCGAACGTGGATGGCACCATGCTGTCTGCATCTGGACTTCCACTAAGAAGAGAGATGCACTTTTATTTCGTTTCAATCATGATTTGGGGATTTCTGTGACAGCCGAATCGGACACAAACTGATAACGTACGTGTTTATATAAAAGAGGCTACAGGGGCGAGTTCAGTGTCTCAGCCGTTACTGTGTATTGGGCTTGGCCCTTTCGTGGTTATGCTGCAAAGTAAAAGCAAATCGCGAGGATCGGATGCTTCCCTCAACCCTTTCCTTACTCTGCTTCTTTCTACTCGGACAGTTGTCTTAATGCTAGTGGCTGTGTTCGCCGAGCTGCTGTTTTGTGCTTAACGCACATAATGCCCCGTGAGGAGGTGCGATTTATCCCCATTTTACGGGTGAGAAAACTGAGTCTGGAAGAGACTGATTTCTTTGCAGGCTCACTTATCTGACAAGAGGTAGAGCAGGTCCCCATGCTGGATCTTTCTGACCCCAAAGCCCCATGTCTTACGTGTGGAGGCAAGCCATCCATCCCCTTGTATATGCTGTTCTCTCTCCTGGGAACACCGACCCTCTCTGTGCCGCCTTTGCCTGCTTACGTCTATGTGCCCTGCGTCTCCACTCCTCCAGCAAGCCTTCCTTGATTTCTCCTTGCCGTTTCGTAACCCTGTTGCCCCACACACCTTCTGTCACAGCGTTGCGTGATCGCATTGCTTATTATCGGTAGACACTGAGGTCCTGGGGACAGCGAGGGATGCTTGCGTCTTTTTCCTTATTTTATTCCTAGTGCCTAGCATGGTGCCTGGCATGTAGATGCTTACTAAATATTTGTTGAGTTAGTAAATGAATTCCTGGGGCTATCCAGACGATGGTACTTGTTAAAAGCCCTCTCTGGCAAAGATTCTCTCCTTCATCTCTCACCTAGAACTCAGTCTGATGTAGTCTTGTGCCGTAGTGAAAGGAGTCAGCACTTTGGGGGATGATTTAGCCTTTGGGCAGCATTTTCTGTTAGTTCTCAGCAGGCCAGCCCTGCTGCTAACGATTGCACGCTGTGAATAGACTTGCGAGCTCTTCAACCGCAGCGCTCCTTACACGCCCGCGACCAAGAACAGATGAGATCGTCGTAAACAGGCCAACCCGCGAATTCATCCCGGAAAAAAAATGGCTGCCTGGATCCCAAATTGCATAATCGCCCCCTTGTTATATTTAATGGGCGAACAAGCGGTCTTGGCTTTTCACGGAGTTGAAAGACGAGCTGTCGCATCACAGGAAGGAGGAACCGGAGCTGTTCTGGGTCATAACCAGACTCAGTGCCGCGGTGACAAAATGCTCGTCCAGAAGCATGCAGACTGAGCGGGTCGAATCGCTCCTCCAGGGCGGGGTGGGGGCTTGCTTCAGGCGCCTGCATCCTGAGCCTCGGGCGCAGCTCCTCGCCCAGCACCCACCGACCCTCTTCAAGGATGGGAATGCGCAGAAGGCGGGCCCTAGCCTGCACGTTGGGCCCTCATCTCACTCAGCAGGTCCTGGATGGTTCCAGCCTTTTACTTCTTGTGTTTTGGACCCAAAAGACAAAACGTAAAATAAAATCCAGTCACAAAAGACCATCTGGGGCCTTTCCCGGTGACTTGGTTGTCCTGCCTCTCCCGCTGTACTCAGAACAAGTGAGCCCGGTGATGGTCCAGGCTGGCAGTGGCTTTGACCTCTCCGAGCTGAGCAGAGCACCCAGCTCAGCGAGACACATCCCGGCCTCTGGCTAAGCTTCCTCGGGTGACGTCCCTGGGCGGCCCCCGCCTCCTGCACGGGCTGTTTCCTGTCCCTGTTGCCCATCGGCAGGCAATGCGCCAGGAGGCCCTGGGGTCTGGGGTGGGGGTTCCCCAACAACCCCGGTTGTGAAGCCGCCTCCATGCAGAGGGCGAGAGGGTGGCGCGTTGAAGCCAAGACTCGGACCGATCACCAAACCTTCCGGAACCTCGCCTTCCTTAGCCTCCAACACTGGACCTGCGGTCCTTGTCCTGCCCGCCTCGCTGGCGGAAGGGGTGACACTTGGTAAATGTTGACATGTGAAAGCACACAGAAATGCAAGTTGTGCCCCAAAGGTCAAATGCTACGAGGCTCCGCCTGCGGGAGCCCCTGGGGTCACACCACGCGTCAACAGGGCAAGCCCAGAGCTCCAGGGGCCTGCGGACGCAGGGAGGACAGAGGTCTTCAGGGGTGCGGGGTTCGGTTTGGGAAGATGAGGAAGCTGTGGAGGTGGGTTCCGTCCCGGTGGCACCGCAGTGGGAAGGCCCTGAGCCGCCAGCTTCAAGCCGGTGAGGACGGGGGGCGCGGTGTGCCTGCTTCACCGCCCTGACGGACCGGGCCTGCGGGAGTGCTCCGGCGGCCGGGGGGCATCGCAAGCCCACTTTGGCCGTCAGCCTCCCTGCAACCACAGGCCCTCGGGGCCGGGCCCCAACCTCCCTTGGGTCTAGCCTCGCCCCCTCCCCCAAATGCACCCCCCACACACACACCATGCCCAGCTCGGCCAGGCCCAGGGCCGCGGAGGAAATGGGTGGGTGCCCGGGAGGGGGCGGGCGGGTTGGCATGGGGCGGGCTGCCCCGGGGGAGGGTGGGAAGGCTTCCTGGGCTGGTGCCAGACCTGGAGACTGGTGGACACGTGGCCACCGCCCATGCTTGTCCCCTGCGGTGCCGTTGCCGCTCCTGCTTCTGGGCTTGCGGTCCCGGTCCCTACAGCTAGAGCGCAGCCTCTCCCTTCCCTCCTCTCACATCCTCGTGACCCTTAAAGCGCCAGCGCGGGGCTTCTTCCCTTCCAGAAGCATTGTTTCCACCAGCCCCAGCCCCCCGGCCCCTCCTCCCGGCCGCCCCCAGCCCCGTGGGTGGCATAGCTGTTTGTATTCCTGCCTCTCCAGGTGGCCCTGCAGGAAGCCAGCGGGAACCAGCCTCAGCCCGAAGGCGCGTGTCAGGCTCACGAGGTCTCCGCAGAACTGAGACCGGCCCAGGCTGGCTCTCTGTTCCTGCTTCCCTGGTCTCCAGGCCACACACCCCGCGGCTCCCAGGGGTGACTTCTGTCCTTCCTGGGTCAGGGCTCACCAGTGAACGGTGGCCTGGGGAGCAGGGTCATGTGTGCATATGGGGTGAGCCCCAGCCCACACACACCCAAGTGCAGGGAGCCCTGGGGGTCAGTGCGAGCTGGACACCGTAGGCCCCTGGCTATGTCGGTCCCTTGCATAAAGTCCTTCAATGGCTCCTCGCTGCCATTTGGATCGAAGTCATACTCCAGTCACGTGTGACACGTGGAGCGCTCCCTCCCCAATGGCCTGGGCAGCAGCCTCTCCTGTCAGAATGTGTCCTGCGCCCTAGGAGTCCCCGCCGTGCCTTTCTTGTAAGAAAATATAAACAGCTGAGGTTTGATGATTGACAGATGAAGAGGCACCATAAGGGTGGATGACAAAGTGTGGATAACAAAGTGTGGACTGGTTCTCACCTTACGAGAGGGGGAAGGGTGCGGTCCCCGCGTTCAGAGGAAACGTGCCTCCCCCCGTGACACCGCTTTAGAAAGCGGCCCTCGAGTCCAAGCACAGTAGTAATTCTGCATGCGATTCACCAGGTGCCTACAGACCTACTTCTTCAAAAAACCAAAAAACATGGCCTGAGGGTTCTGAGCCTGGAGCTGCACGTGCCCTAAAGTAAGCTCTGTTGCACCCACTCCCCTCCTCAGAAGTCTCGTGCAGCTACATGAAGGTTGGAACGAGCTACTGCCCACACGGCCCCTGAGCTCACCGACGTCCCCACACCTGCTAGGCTGTGCTCGGGTGACTGAAATGGGACTTGTTCTGCAGCCGGGAAAGGACATGTTGAGTGAGAAAGATGGGGACTGTGTGCCAGATGACCAGCCAGCAGCGTCTGCCACATTCATCCCACGATGGCCAGTGGTCGATGCCACTCCGTACCAACTGCTTACTCCCTGGTGTCTGCACTGAGTCTCGAATTACGGAGAATTCTCCATCTTCCTAGGTGCAGTTGCCTGCGGTTGAAACGTCTAAGTACAGCCTTCTGTCTGTTAGCCATACTGGGTCCCAGATAGCAGAAGCAGCAGAGAACAGGAGTTGAAGCAAATCAGAGTGAATGTCTCTCATGTAAGATGAAGTCTAGAGGTCATTGGCTTTTGTCCTCATGGTGACAACATGGCAGCTATGGTTCCAGACATCAGGTCTACATCGAAGGGGAGAAGAAAGGTAGGAAAAGGGTTCCTTTCGCCAACTTTTATTAGGAACCAGACACAGACTTTTAGTGAGGTTTTATTCACCAGAACCATGATGCATGGCCCTCCTGTGACTTCAAGAGAAACTAAGAAAGAGTATATAGAACAGTACATATTAAAGTACTGGGCAAAAATTGGGGGGGAAAAGAAAGGATTAAGGGTTAGTGCATCCACGGCTAACAGGGTCTGTCACAGCTGTATTGCTGTGGCCACTCGTCCTATTTACGATCGCTGAAATCCCTAAACTGCCGTTATCTCTCGAAATACAACTGCCTTCTAATGCTTCCGTGACGTGCTTTCTGCAGAATGCAATTTTACGTTGGTTCACCCCGGCTTTAAATGGGCAAGAGATACTGGTGGGACTGAGTGTTTTCTGGCCAAGCACACTCCCAAACGCTACGCGTTTTCCCACTGTGGAGCGCTTTAATCAGCCATTCATAGTATGTATGCAAATCGCGCCCATCGTCTGTTAATAACGACAGGGAATCCGCACGGCCATGCTTGACGTCGGAGCGCTGGAATGCCCGAATGTGTGCACGGAGACGCTGTCCGTGTCTTTACTGCTGGTTTCCGTAATTCTTCACCGTCGTTTAGTTTTATGATATAAATGTGTTGGAATTAAACCGGAACAGCTCATAAACAGTATAATTAATTTTTGTTCTGCTTCAGTTCCGATTACTAATTGAAACCCACCGCTGTGCATTCTGTCCGCTCCCCCGGGCGTTCCTGAATCATCCTCACCCCGGAGTGAGGTCCCCTCCCACCACAGCCGTGTGATCCCGGAGGGCCTGCTCTGCTTCTGTCTGGCGGACCCCCTGCTTCGCCCAGTGCCTGGCCCCCATTCGGTACTCAGCAAAACCTTGGCTGAATAGTTAAATCTGCGAACGGCTCTTGAGAAGAATCAGTCACATACCAGCCGCAGAGGCAGGCTGCTGTCCCTGTGTGCCAACCGATGTTTTATTCAAAGGAGAAAGGAGGAAACGGCCTACCCGCCAGCATAGGCCAGGCCCGGCTGCTCTGGCGCCGAAGGGTGGTTCTGTTTCTCTCTGACACGTGTTTACGTTCTGGTCCAGGCTCCCCGAAAGAGAATGACTTGTGATTCCGGTTCCCACGTCCGAGGGGCTTGCTCCGAGAGCCCTGACTTCCATCAGGAGCCTGTCCCTATGCCAGGGTCAGCGGCCAGCGGGGTGGGGCGCTGGCAATGCTCTAAGTTTTGTAAACATTTCAGCTGAGGAAGAAGTGATGGTTTAACTGTGTCAAGCCCGCCTCTCCGCGCGGAAGACACGCACACTCACGTGTCACTCCTTCATTGACTCAGTGACGGCTGAGCATCAGCGGTGGGTCACGCGTCCAGCTCTGGGGCCTGCACACACCCTCTCTCCCCTGTACCCTCTACACAGAGTGACAATGCTGATGTCACAGGATTTCTGTGAGGACTAGAAGAGACTTCATGTGTGCTATATACACCGTATGGCATTAATGTAGTGTACGAGGGCTGTCCAGATGGCTGCCTTGTCTCCGTCAGCCCTCGTGTGTTACACACACCGTATGTGAGCGTAGCACACACAGAATACGTGTAGCATCCTACGTAGTTATGTGTAAGCCTAGTCAGCGCCTGGCACGTGAGGATGCATGGGGTACCAGCGGTTCCAAGTCCACAGTCCCTTTTTTATGAGTCCGAAACTCCAAACGCTCTTGACAAGCCAGGTCTCTTCGGATGTTGGGCCAGAGGTCCTGACCAGCTCTGAGCTCAGGGACTTGCGGAGCCCGACCTGTAAGGAGCCCCCTCGTGTTAATATTCGCACATTTGGCCGCACGAGTGAACAGCAATGTGGCCGAGGACAGGCTGCTGCCCTGGCTCTGTCACATTATCATTTCGAATGAAAAATTCTGACTTCCGAAACGCAGTGGGCCCAAGATTTCAGATTGGGGTGGGGGGATGGTGGCCTTGTATCATCCGTGAGGTCCGTCCTCACCTGCTGCTCAAGCCCAGATGAGTGGGTTAGGGTGTCTGCCCGCAGGACAGAGTGGAGTGGACTCATGAGTCAGCGACACGTGTCACCAGCTAGGTCAGAGGCAGCCTGGGTCCCCGGGAGCACTCAGGGTAACCCTTAACTCACGCGGTGTGGGGAAGAGGGTGGGGTTTAAGGGAGGCATCTCGAAAGGGGTGCCTGAGGGGCAAGTGGAAGGCAGGCCCCGTGCAGGGGACAGGCCGTAGCACCACCTGCATTGGCTGCCACCGAACAGGCGGTCCCAGTGTGTGTGGGGGAGTGCTGGGTGCTGTGGGAGCCCTTCGTGTCTCGGGGGAACGGGAGGTCACGGGATGGGGGGCCTCCTGGCACATGCCACACCCAGCCTGACACTGAAAGAAGATGTGAGTGGGTGTGACAGCAGGTGGGGACCAGCACAGTCACAGGACAGGTAGAGGAAGTAGGCCACGCCTACGCGAAGGGCCCCTGTCGGATT
Source organism: Lyroderma lyra (assembly GCA_004026885.1). Classification (NCBI taxonomy): domain Eukaryota; kingdom Metazoa; phylum Chordata; class Mammalia; order Chiroptera; family Megadermatidae; genus Lyroderma; species Lyroderma lyra. Next base: position 109,162 of record PVJL010001856.1, read on the forward strand.
TCCTGAGGGTGGGGTTCCTCTCAGTGGGGTCCGTCCGGATTTATGGTTCTTGTCCCAGCGTTGTCATTAATAGCACTGTCTTCCACCTCGAAGGTGCCCTTCTTGGGACCATTAAAATATATGGACCACCCTCCGCTTAAAGGCCAACCTAGGGACCTGAGAATTTGTCCTTACAGCAGTGGGGCTCCATGGACAGATTTTTAAACACCTTTTAATGTTACCTGGGGTGACTGGGCCGCGAGCTGGGCTTTGCACAGTGAAAAGATGCGTTGTCTTCCTGTGCTGCTCGCTGTCCTGGCCTCAGGGGGCGTATCAGGAGAGGTCAGGCCTGGGGAGGCGAGCTAGCCCGCCGGCCGGAATGATGTGCGAGTCTCCGGGTGCGCACGTCTCCCCCCTTAGCTGAGCTCCTGGGTTCCTGCGCCGTCTACACTGCCCTTGGAAACCATTACCGGTCTGTTTCTGAAGATTTGGGGAGGGGTGGTGGCCCTTTCTTTCCTCTCCCCTCGAGCCCCTGGGGCGTGTGTGTGTGTGTGTGTGTCCGCGCCCGTGTGCAAGGCCGCGCTCGGGGACCTGCCTTTGCCCGTTCCACGTTCTCTGCTGCTCAGAGCTGGCCGTTGGCAACACGTGCTCATCGGCCTCCTGCCTTCCAGGAAAAGACGGAGGCGAATTCAGGAAAACCCAGGAGCCGTGCTTTACGTTTGTGTGGGATGCTTTCGGCCTCCGGGAGACACTCAGCTCCACGCCCCTGGGAATTCCTTCACTCGTGTTCTTACCCCTGGCACATTGGGAGCCCTCCCGTCTGAGCCACGTGACAGCTGGTGACCCCCTTCGGTGAGTGGTTTAAGGGGTTTAGCGATAAAAAGCAGATTAGAAGGGATGAGAACTGTGTGCAGCTGCTGAAGAGGCTTCCACGTGGGCTCATGTCCTCCTCTGGATGGTGACGTGGACACTGGGCGGCTGTAGATGGCAAGGAGTTAACAGGACACCCCCGGGCAGCCTGCCTGGGGACCCACAGGCTGGCTCTTAGCGGGGGGAGTTCATCTCAGCCTGGACAAGGTGGGACTGGCCCCCCAAGAGGATGGGTGATTCATCTCGAAGGGGCAGACACACACAAACACATATGCTCAGCTTACACACGCACGCACCCACACGCACACACGCATGCACCCACATGCGCGTGCACACGCATGCACCCACGTGTGCGCACACACACGCACACACACACACATGCACCCACATGCGCGCACCCACATGTGCTCACACACACGTGCACACACACACACACGCATGCACCCACGTGCACACACACGCATGCACCCACGTGCACACACACACGCATGCACCCACGTGCGCGCACGCACACACGCACGCACCCACACACACACGCACGCACATGCACACATGCACCCACGTGCGCGCACACACGCACCCACGCATGCACAAACACGCACACACACACGCACGCACCCACGCGTGCACACATACACGCACTCACATGCACACATGCACCCACGTGCGCGCACACACACACCCACGCATGCACAAACACGCACACGCACGCACCCACGTGCGCGCACACACACACGCACGCACCCACGCGTGCACACACACACACACGCACATGCACACATGCACACACGTGCGCGCACACACGCACCCACGCATGCACAAACACACACACACGCACGCACCCACGTGCGTGCACACACACACACACATGCACCCACGCGTGCACACACACATGCACGCACATGTACCCACGTGTGCACACACACACACATGCACAAACACGCACACACACGCACACGTGATGCTGAATTGGGGTTTAGGCAGTCGGGTGGGGAACATGGAACAAGACCTAGACTTGGGGCAGAGTTCTGCGTTTGGTTTTGGACGTGTTAAGACTTGAGGTGCCTGTTAGACCCCAGGTCGATGTCAAATAAGCAGGCGAATGGTATCGGCGGGGGTCGCAGGAGAGAAGTCCTCTGTGTGATCCCTCACCCCTGGACAGTGCCTGACCTCCCTCAGAAGTCCTCTGGCCACTCCCTGGCTGACTGAACTTGACCCCATGTGGCATGTCGTCCCGTGTTTGTCATCTTCTGTCCTGGGCTCATTTTTCCATTCCCTCCTCAGTGGGAGCGGCCTGAGCCATTAAGGGAGTCTGGGGTGAGGCCCAGCATATTTGATAACTAAGGAGTGATTAAAAATGAAAACAGTTTAATTGCTGCCTCACATGTGTACCGTTACTCAGTCCCTTCGCAGAGTGGTAACTGGATTTCGTGAATTTTAATTGCTGTTTAAGCTTTAATTGTGTTCATATGGGGTGGCCAGTTGGAACTATGCCTAATAAGACTGATAATTGCATGCACATTTGCATACAGGAAGAGAAAGGCTTAAAGAGGAGGAAAAGTGTACCAAGTGAATAACTGAATCCCATTTCCTTTCAGAAAAGTGAATAATTAATTGTTAAGAACCTTTGTGTTTTCTGTTCATCTTAAATAATATAAGACTCACTGTTACTTCCTCTCACTGGTGTTACTGTTGTTTACTTTTTTTGAGAAAAGTGACCTTGTATTGTAATAGGAGCTAGGTTATTTACAAAGAAAGGAATTCTGATTTTAATATGTTTATGGTTCGGACTGTGAGCCAGACCAGCACAGAGTTGTTTACTGAACAACTTCAGCCCACGTTTCGCTGAGTGCCGAAGCAGGCACCGTGATTCGGGTGCTTTTGGCCAACTCCTCGTCTTACACAGTCAGGAAACTTGTTGTCTTACCCCGGAAGCAGGACAGCCAAGCTACACCTGTCCCCTGTGATTGTTATGGCTCTGCCCTCCCAGGTTTGATGGCTTCCTCAAAAGGGGCAAAAATGGCTGCAGGGATTCCTGCCATCACATCCCGATCTGATAATGTTCAAAGGAAAAGCAAGGGTTGTCTCTTCCTTGTATGTCTTCAGCGTGACACCCTGTTTGCTCAGAGCCTCTCCACAGCCTTTCCTCACATCCCACATGCCAGGATCGGGTCACGTGACCATTTGTAAGCCAGTCACTGGCTGAGGAGATGAAATTACTATGTTTGGCCTGGACCAGGGGTTGGCGAACTACTGCTCTCCACCTGTTTGTATAAATAAAGTTTTATTGGCACAGGTGACACCCATCATTTGCATATCACCTGTGGCTGATTTCATACTACAAGCAGCAGAGTGGAGTAGGTGCAACCGGGACCTTTTTGCATGTAAAACCTGAAATACTCTCTTCTCCGTTACAGAAGAAGGCCTGATCCTCATCATCTGGGGTGAATGGGGGTGTTGGAGACTTAGGCACCATGACCACCGTAAATACAGGAGGACTAGGAGGTGACCCTATCTGGACCAATCAGAGTGTAGTTCAGGTTTGTCCCTGACAAGGCTGGCACAAAGACGTACAGTCACGAGCTGTAGAACAGTGTTTCGGTCAGTGACGGACTGCATATATGCCAGTGGTCCCATAAGGTTATAACGTCGGTCGTGACGTCACGTGTTCGTGGTGATGGTGGTATGAGCAAACCTCCCGTGCGGACACCCTATAAAAATACAGCACATGCAGCTACGTGCGGTACCAGATCCTGGGTAACGGTGATAAATGACTGTGTCGCAGGTCTGTATGCACTGTACTTTTCATTGTTATTTTAGAGCGTACTGTTTCTGATTTAAAAAAAGAAGTTTGCTGTTCAGTGTACCATGTTACACCATCTCTTGCGTCATTTTCTCTCGTGCTGATTTAATCTCATTGTTTGTGCAGCAACATGCTATACAGGCTTTTCACCTGGGAACCGTCGCCTGTACCAGACCGCCCAGCCGCGTGGTGGGCTGCCCCGTCATTAACCCATATGTGACCGCACTCTTTCTCTTGCTTGCCTCGAGCAGGACATCTGTGGCCCCGGGCGCTGCAGGTAGTCCTGTCGCGCAGCCGTGATGAGGCTGTTTGCTGAATGAGCTGATGCTCGGAAAGGCTGAGGGGAGAAATGCAGAAAATCAGGTCTCTGTGACGTGAGCGAGCTGCCACATAACACAGTGGCCGGAGCCCAGACCAGTTCTGGACTCTCTCAGGAGCTGAGTGTCCTTTATATTTAAGCTGGTTTGTCTTTGCTTTGGCAGCTCATCTGCTGCTTTCAAGCAGGTGTGACTTCGGTCCTCTTTGACTCAGAGCCGCAAGCTCCCTGAGCGATCAATGCGTAGTGGTCATTTTTGAGCAGGGGCGTTACAGGTTCCAGTTTATCTGTGACTTTACTGTATTGGCTGGGTCGTCCGTACTTAGCCTGGATTAAATTTTGTGATGAAAAATCACAACAGGGCCTCTTCAGGCCTGAAAAACAAATAATGACAAAAAACGTCTATGAAGATGTAATCGTCACATCCACGTTGCTTGGGACTTACCTACCTGGGAAGGTGGATCTTCCAACTGGGACTGAACCAAGACACATGGAGCCAAACGAATCTATCTGTGGCTTTAAATGGGTCTCTGATGACATCGCTGACGGACTCCTACACTGCCCTCTCTGTTTTTGTACTACTGGTAATTCACTCCTTTGGTACATTGACTTTTAAAACAATTTTTTTTTGTATTTTGGTGCACTCTGGTCTAGCTCTTCTTGGGAGGGACAGAGAAATAGCATTTCATGAAACTGCCTTTTACCGTGATTCACGTTTCTAGGCTCCTGAGCAATGAAGAAACTCATTGCTGGGCTCTCAGCCATTTCACGTTTCCTTCCTCCCGACTTATAAAAAATTCATACTTGTCCATTTTAAATTAATATCTTAAATGCATCAGAGAACTTGCGAGAAGAAAAATAAAATGGAAGGAGGCTGATAGATGGAGAAACTTAAAAATCAATCACTGCGTGTGGACCTTGTTTGAAAACTGATTCAAACAATTAAAAAAAATTTTTAAGGTTTATAAGAAATTTAAGCACTGGGTATTTGAAGGTCTAGGGTGTTCTGGTTGATGTTTTTAAAGGTATAATAATGGTATTGTGTTATGTTTTTAAAGAAATCGTCTTTCTCTATTAGCAGTACATTATGAAATATTTACAGATGAAACAATATGGTATCTGGGACTTGCTCCAAAATAATACAGAAGAGAGGCAGTGAGTAGAAATATAGATGAAACAGAATGGGTCATGAATTGATAATTGCTGAAGCCAAGTAATGAGTACTCAGGGGCTCATTCATCTGTTTGTTTTTTCTGGGATAGAAATTAAATAGGAGTAGAAGTCTCTCCTTGGCTTACTGCCCCGCGGTAATCAGTATTAACAATTTGATTTTTTGTTTTTGTTTTCTAGAAAATGTTCTGTGTGTACATCACAGAGAGAAGCAGGGTTAGTAGGGGAGGTTTGGTTTGCGTTTCATTTGGTTAAATGGACTCACCAGACGTGTTGGCCCACAGCTTTCTTTTTGGGGGTGAGGGGTGGGGGAGCGCACTGTGATCATGGACATTTTGTCATTTATTTTACCTGGGAACCGTTGCTGTCCCCCCACCCCCCGAGGAGAACAAAATCCTTTGCTGCTTTTCTGATAGTCCAACCTTGCACCCCAGGAATTAACTTGGGCTTTTGGTGGGAAACACTGTGTCTGAGGCCTGGCGTGTCCGTGGTTGTTTGTAAGGGTCGTGCAGTCCCCCTCGTCCCCTGATGGATGGTCCTGACACAGGACCGCCGTAGCACGCATCAACCCCGACCTCCCCTGCAGGAGGCTGCTGTCGGCACACCCACTGGAAATGCAGCATTCTCTGTTGCCTACTCTTTGGGGGACCCAACGTGGGTGAAAGGTGGAAAAGCATGGCTGAATCCCTGTTCGTGTGTGTGTGTGGTTTTATATAAACGTGAGTTCTAGGTAACCTGTGTCCATTGTGAGAGAGAGAAGTGAGGGTGAGGGTGGTTTGTTGCTTAAAAGAATTGGGTGGAGCAGTAGTAGGTGGCGTGCCTTCCCCTTGACGATGACCGTGAAGAGCATGCTTTTCATGACATGCTCGCAGAGTGTTTTAGAGTCCTGCCGTCGTCATTTCATTCCCAGCACCAGGCCTTCGGAAGCCGGGAAGGTGACTTTTATTGAGTACCTACTATATCCTAGGGAATTGCATTGCTGCTGCAGCTGTAACCATGACTCAGACTTGGTTACAGATTATTCAAGATACTGTGTTGTGACTATTCTCTGTAATCCAGTCTAACCCAACTGCATTGCTGACTGACCACATGTAAAGTGACCAGGGTCCAGTTCTGTCTGTGACTGCCCAGGCTGATCTGCATAAAGAAATCTCTGGATAGATGGGGCATCCGGCACGTGTTGTCACTGCTTTTTGTCCTACGGGGGACGTGAGAGAGTGAAGGCTTAGAGTGAAACAGGCACCAAGGCACAGGGGCCGCCCTCTTTGGACTTGTGTCTCATCTGTCACAGCCAGCCCACGCTCAGAAGGCCCCTGGCAACGTGGTTTAAGTTGGAACTTCCTCTGTAGTGTTTAAATCTCCCAACATGAAAAGAATCATATTTCTTCCCAGCTCACCAATAAACAATAGTGAATAATAGACTCTACTGCATTTTGAATATACGAGTATTTAAGTTGGGTGTTCTGCAAAATTCCACACTTGCACTGTTTTCTGGTTTTTGTTTTTTTAATGTTTAAACTGAACACACACATAGTCGTATGGGCAGCGGGCATGGAGACCGCAGTTGCTCGGTTTAATAAGTATTTACTAAGCATTTTCTAGGACAGACACTGTGAAAGATCAAAACCTGCAAATCCAACAGCAGGAATCAAAACAACAACCGCAGAGCCTCTCGGTTTCTTAGATGCCACCCGTCCTCTTGGGGTGCTTGTCCAAGTTCAAGAAATTCTGAGAGCCTCTGTCTAACTCCTCAGGGAGGGTGGGCGGATAAGAAGGACCCCGAGATCCTTTGTACCGGGAAAAGGTATGTAGTGCACAGTTTCTATGTGTTCATTAGGGAAAGCCTCACAGTCAGTTCTGGGCTGTCTGCTAGCAAACACACATCACCTTCCCTCCTCGCCTCCACCCGCTTTGCACACACACACACACACACACGCACACGCATGAGCATGAGCACACATTCGAGAACGAGCACACATGAGCACGAGCACACGCACAAGCACATACACACGCACGAGCACACACACACACACGAGCACACACACACGCACAAGCACACACGAGCATGAGCACACATACGAGAACGAGCACACATGAGCACGAGCACACGCACGAGCACACACATACGAGAACGAGCACACATGAGCACGAGCACACACACGAACACGAGCACACGCACAAGCATGAGCACACACGAGAACGAGCACACGTGAGCACATGCATGAGCACACACACGAGCACACGCACGAGCACGAGCACACGCCAGTTCCACGGGCTGCCAGCAGTGACGCTCATAACCTGTAGAGAACGCAGCTCGGGCCAGGGAGGGAGGCACGCGTTGCCGGGGGAAAGAGGAAGAGAATGAGTTTCTCCTTCCAAAGGCTGGGATTCGAACTGTCGCCAAAACAGCGCTCCCCCAGATCAACGCAGCGGAGGTTACCGTGCAGGTGACTTATAGCTTAATGGCGACAGGGGCATCCTCACGCTCGGGGGGTGCATTTCAAAGCAGTAAAATGGTATCGACCTCAAGTGTCAATCTCTGGGCGTCCCCCAGCAGCAGCTGCCACCGGGCGGGTGGACTTGGCTGAGAATGTCTCAGGTCACCCTGGTACGTTCCTGTGTTTGCGTTTCACTGTCCCTTGCACACGGGTGACCCTCTGACCCTCAGGGGACCAGGAGAGTCAGAGCTTCAGAACCAACACACACAGCCCAGCTGAGGCGTCCCGTCCAAACGGCGCTCGGCGCTTGGGACTTCCAGCGTACCCACGTTGGAGCGGAGACCTTCAGCAATGCACGTGGTGTTCAGTGAGGGCTCAGGGATTGTAATCGGCCCGGTAGGCCAGGGAGGCTTCGAGGGCTCCTGCCACCTGGTAGAAATCACCGAGAGGACGGCTGTGAGGGACAGGCAGCTGGGGACAGCCCTGCCCTGCAGTGTGCTCACCGCGGGACAGGTGTTCTCGGGGGCCCAGGCTTTGCTCGTGGACCTCTGCTCCTGATCCCGCAGCTCTGTCCCTGCCGATGACATTCTGTTCTTTCCGAAAGTGACTTTTCAAGAGCGTTTGAGTGGCTGTGCTGGGCTCAGTTCCTGGACTGGTTGCTGAAGCACTCGGCGTCCAGACCTCTTGCCTGGCAGTGCGTCCTCATCTTCTCCGGGCCAGTAGTTCTAAACGAAGAAGGGAAAGTTCCAGATGCGCCCAGGCATTAAATATGTAATGGCTGCAAGTAGTAGTGAGAAAACTTAAAGGATGTAAAGTAGATCTTTCTATCCTGACCCGCTTCCCCCAAAACAGCCATTACTATTTCTGTCTATTGCTGTCAAGATATTCTATTCCCATGTAAATGCATATTTATTATATTGGATATACACATGTAAATGTATGTACGTGTGTATAATACACATACATGCACATTTAATTATCCTGTTTACATACATGGTAGCATATTGTACATATTATTCGATACCTTACGTACCTCCCTCACCGTGACGATTATTCCAGTATAGAGAATACAGACAGCTGCCAAGTGCTTCTTACAAGCTACAGAATGTTCTGTTGTTTAGAGCAGCGGTGCCCCACCTTGCCCTACTGTGCACCCCTTTTAAACCCTTTTCTATACATGGTACCCCTTGTTTTTAAAACAGCTGTTTTTAAATGCCGACACTTTGGTTCAGTGCCTGTCTTCGTGTAAAATAGTGGAACTGAGGTCATAAGTTAGAAAGAAAAGTGACTCCACTCAAAGTACAAACCACTGATTTGATTTTACGATATTCGTAACACAAATATTGATAATGATGACCTAGTATTTAAACATTAAATTAAAAAACTAGTTGAAAAGAATCATGATAAAAGAGAACACACTACTTTTACTCAGTCAATAACTAAACTGATCAAACCGGCTGGCTACAGGTGTATTTGTATGTTTAGGGAAGTTCTAGAAACATGGTAGATGGATTGTTCTGAAACTGTGGATCGTGATTGGTAGAAGAGCGGTTTGGGGGGGGAGGGTCCATAGCCACGCCCTCACCAATCATCATTCCCTGATGTGATCTAATTGTGAAGTGTCTCCATGAACGGTGATTCAGACTTAACATTTATTGTTCCCTAACTAGTGATTTGCATTTTTTTTACGTGTTGTTTCGCCATTACTGATGATTTTTCGCCTTCCCCTGAACGGCCCAGCATGGGGACCAGTGGTTAGATGAATCATCATTTACTTAACTGGTCATCTGTTGTTGGGCATTTTGGCTGTGTAATCTTTTTGCCATCCCAGCACTACTTAATTAAATATCCTTGACCATGTATCTCTGGGTACATGTGCTAATTCATCTATAGCAGGGGTCCCCTGGGCATAGCAGGGGGGCCATGAGCAAGCGGCCCGAGCCCCGCCTGCTGTCAGTCAGCGGCCCGAGCCCCGCCTCTTGTCAGTCAGCGGCCCGAGCCCCGCCTCCTGTCAGTCAGCGGCCCGAGCCCCGCCTCCTGTCAGTCAGCGGCCCGAGCCCCGCCTCCTGTCAGTCAGCGGCCCGAGCCCCGCCTCCTGTCAGGGGCCCGAGCCCCGCCTGCTGTCAGTCAGCGGCCCGAGCCCCGCCTGCTGTCAGTCAGCGGCCAAGCCCTCTTGACAGGACAATGGCGTTTGCTTGGAGAGGAAGGCGAGTGCTGTCCTGTCTTGGTGGAAAAGTATCTGCCACAGTTTTGACGACCAAACCAGTGACTTATCCGTGCTCGGCCCGAGGAAGTCATTTGCCCTTGGCAGACACTCGTTAGCCCATCATTGCTGCGTCTCCTGGTAGCAAATTTTAGGGACAGTATACTGTTTGGGGGTGGGGGCTAGCCAACAAAACCAGTCTCTCTCGTGACTGACGGCTCTGGAGAATTCATAGTCAGAGAAGAGCCGCTGTCATCATGCCTCGAAACCAACCTCTCCACTAGGACTAACTTGAATAGTATTAGGTCCTTCCTTTGTTCCCCCAAATTCCGATCAGGTAGTGAAGGGACCCCACCCCCAGCATCACTTCTTGAATCACAAAAGTAGTTTCTTTGGCACGGCCATCCTGTGCCTCGTCATCCCCAGAGTGTCTCCGGAATGCAGACTTAGACGGCATTATCAGAAAGTCCCCATTCGTTCCAGAGACTGAACGGAGAAAAAGAATTTTGAAGGGGTTCAGCAAGCCCCCAACACCGTTCACTCAGGATCCCCATGCCTCGTGATACTTGCTTTTTAAACCACGTCTACTGTCAGGGAGACTGCTGCCCCAGATACTTGCATCATCACATAAATCGGTTAATGAACCGATGGTACAGAATGTACTGGGATGGAGAGCTTGGCTGTAGTTAGGAGAAAATACCAGACAGCTGCATTTTGCTGCTTCTGCACCCTCCTGCTTTGATTTTACAGATGAGGCTTTTCCTGGAAGGCTGGTGTAGAGAATTCTGCAACATGCTCGACTTGTCCTTGGTTTTCTTATTGCCAAACGGTTATGTAAAGCCAGTCCCATCTGTAAGCCTAGAAAGCAGCTTTCAGACTTAGTTTTTAAAAAGGTGTCACATCTCCTCTTTACATACTCATCCTCTAGAAATGCTGTGGTGTCCACATTTGTCTATTGAGATGAATTGAATTGAAATTAGAATTCTCCAGAAATGGGGTGTGGCGTCCCTCTCCTGAAAGAGCTCTCTGTGTCTGTGGCTGACTCACTGAGTGGCGGAGCTGCCCTTAGACGATGCCCAAGCTGGCCAGGCACGAATCATCAGGTCGCACCTGAAGGTGGGATAGAAGTGAAGGGGAGGGCCACTGAGTGCAGCAAGGGGTCACCTTCGTCCCTCGGCACTGGAAATAACAGGTGGCAGACGATTTGGGGGTTGGTCACCTGGCCGAATGAACTTTCTCCACAAGTCTTTATCAAACACCTGCTGAGTTTGTTCCAAGGTGTAAGGGTAGGTTCTGGGTACATACCGGTGAGGACTCCAACATTCTGAGCCCCGAGCTCCTGGAGGTCACTTAACGGACTGCGTCATTTCTCTGGGCTTTGCTTGCAACCGGACGCTAATTCCTAACCACGCCTGTGACAATCCAACACATTTAGCAAAGTACAAAGTATGAAATAACTGGAGCGTTCTTTAAGTCAACAGGGTTACAAGGCCTCAGCAGTGCCCTTGACCTTGACCTTTTCAAGATCAGCTGTTCTGCTGATGATCGGCTTTTGTGAAGTTAATGCCACATGGCCCTCCCTTTGTCCATTGTCGTCTTTGTGACAGTTGCATTTTCCTCTCCAAAGATGATACCACTTTCCTGGTTCTTTAGCAATGTTAGCTCCTTATCTGCTCTGCAAAATACTCTTCAAAAGTCAGCGGGGGCGGGTGACCGCCTGACTGAGACATGGCATCGGCCTTGCTGCGAATCGAGAAGGGAAAAATGAGGAGCCAGGAAAGATATTGAGCATAAAAAAAAAAATCAGAAGTAATTTCCTGTCTTTCATACACAATAAAAATCAGATTCTCTAAAATAGCATCCCAGAATACAGTTATCATGGGATATCTCTGTCCTCTCCCGGAGTCAGAAAATAAGCAGAGAACGACTTAGGAGCGGGGCGAGCAGCCAGCCTTGTGGTTGGCGGATTGGAATGGGGGTGGGGGGGGTCAGGGGGGCACGCTCCCAGCGGGGCCGCCGGCTGGGCGGGGCTTCCCCTGGGATTTGCTGGAGCTGCTTAGACTCAAACCACGCAGGGCCAGTTTCTGAGCATGCCTGTGCCGTGCGTGTGGGAGGAGGCGCTCAGGGCTTGCATTTAAAGACCCCGGGCCCCTTGCACAGTTGCCCAGGGTACGGTGTTCTGGGGCCCCTTGAACGCGTTTTTCTCCATCGTCTGTCGGTGGAGGAAGGTACTCTTCCCCGTCCGGTTCTGACAGCTGGGCAGCGCACGGTTCTGTCTCTGCGTCTCTGCCTCATTCCCACCCCAGCCCCTCCACCCCGCATTCCTAACGTCATCACTGAGACTGGGGCCGGGGATGGCACGGCTGACCCCCAGGCTGGGCCCCAGAGGAAATGTTTTAGAGGGTCTCGTTTTACGCTTTGCGAACCGCACAAGTAACAGGTCGTCTTAGGGATAGAGGGCCTCTTTCCTCCATCCCCTGACCAAGCTGGGGCTTCTTGGGTGAGTACACAGCATCGCGGTATAGTGCAGGGTGGCAGGTATTTGCTGTACATGGCCAGGCCGTCAGGTCTCTGTCACAACCACCCTGTCCTTGGCGGAGGTATCCTAACGAGGGCCACACGCACGCGAGTGAGCGTAGCTGTGTCCCAGTCACCCCCACTCGTGGGCCCTGAGGTGTAAACTTCACGGAGGGTTCTACCTGTCAACGACACTCTCTTCCTCTGATTTTGTTTTTTTAACCACCGGAAACTTTAACGCCCCGCTTAGCCCGCGGGCCTCCCGAAAACCGGCAGTGGGCCGGGCGTGGCCGCAGACCGAGGGTCTGGAGGGTCTGGATCTGTGGGAGCAACGCAGACCCCGACAGGAGCGAGAGACCTCACGTCCCGGCTCGTTTTTACGACTTCTGAGCCGTGGCTCACTCAGTCCTTTAACTTCCCACCTCGGTCTCCTTGTGCGTACAGTGAGTGTGAAACGGCGGGCAGGCAGAGGCGGTGAGGGGCAGAGCCTGGCCAACACCCCCTCGGCCAGGGCCTTGGGGTCAGTTCAATGCCGTCGTGCCACGTCCTGCTCCCTGCGCGTCGTGGAAATGGCACCTCGCTTCTGCGACCCAGTAACTCTAGTCCGAACACGAGACACACGTCGGACAAATTCAAACGCAGCCAAGGGCCTGACCAGTGCTCCTCAGAACTGTCCGGGTCGTGAGAAACAGCGAGCGACGTGTGAGGAATGGGTCACACCAGAGAAGACGCAGGAGACACAATGACTAAATGGCATGCATCCTGGAGGTGGCATCCTGGGACAGAGAAGGGACCTTGGAGAGAAACGAGGGCCACGTGAATAAAGTGTGCGGAGTTCGGTCGGAGTGTGAGGTCCGTGTTGGTGCCTCAGTTGTGACAGATGTGTACCGTGGCTCGGGCCGCTGACTGACAGCAGGCGGGGCTCGGGCCGCTTGCTCATGGCCCCCCTGCTATGCCCAGAGACACATTTTCCTTATTTCCTTGGTGTGCCGTGGCATTATAGATTAGAGAAGGCCACAAATCCTTTGCAGCTCCCTCCTGAGATGTCGGGTAAAATTCCCCTCTCCTGGAATTGGAGCCGTGTACCCCCATGGAGAGGCCCACAGGGAGAGGAGTTAAGGTCACTGGCTGGCAGCCCCCACTGCCCCCGCTGAGCTCCCAGCCTCCGGCCAGCCCACCTTCCCCCCCCTCGCTTAACAAATACAAATCAGAATCAAATATAACATCAAAAACAGTTTTTTTAAAATATATGAGTGTCATTATGTAAAGTTTCCTCTAAAAAATAAAAAACAAAACTCATTCAAATCATCCTTGCGTATCATCCCAGAAATTAGTTTTGCACAGCTGAAGTGTGTTCTTCCCCTGTCTTCACAAACATCACCTGCGTCGGTACAGATCTACCAGCTGGATCGGAGCCTTCTAAGACCAAAAAAAGACATTTGCAAGTTGAATCGCAATCCAGGGCCATCCAAAGACTTGCAGAAATCCGTGTGCAAGGTCGGGTTCTGTATGAATCTGTGCGTCACTGGAAGTTAGTGTGAGCACGGCGCCGGCGGAAGGCCGCTCCCCCCACGGGCTAGAGGGCAGAAGAACAGACTCTAGCAACGTTTTTATGGGGGACCGCCTGCTCACGCGAGATACTTGCCTGGCATAGGTTTTCCCCACTGCACAGCCCAATTGCGTGGGGTGTGTGCCACCCGACATGACCGCCCGGGTTGGAGGGCGATGGCTGCCCAGGGCGGTGTGTTTACTGCCAAGGGAAGTGCCAGGATTTATTGCTCCCATTTCTCCGGAGCCCGGGAGTGTGCACTCCCTGTGCTGGGTGTTCCCTCGGAGAGGAGCGAGGAGGGGAAGGAATGCCCTTGAACGCCTGGCTGGCGCTGAGATACTGCCTGTTAGAAAGGAGAGAGCCACGGAGATGGTTGAGTGGAAAGAAGGTGGTCAGACAAACAGGAGGTGTGTGTCAGGTAATTTGTGTGGTGTTCAGATGGGTGGACGGATGGATGGATGGACAGATGGATGGACAGACGGATGGATGGATGGATGGACAGATGGATGGATGGATGGGTGGACGGGCAGATGGATGAATGGATGGATGGACGGGCAGATGGATGGATGGACGGATAGATGGATAGACAGATGGATGGGTGGATGGATGGACAGATGAATGGATGGATGGATGGACGGACGGATGGATGGACAGATGGATGGATGGATGGACGGACGGATGGATGGATGGACAGACGGGTGGATGGACAGATGGATGGATAACTTAGGGTGGCACATGGGAGGCACATGAAGACAAGTGTGATGTGGTGATGTCCGTGGGATAGATACATATTTGGTGTCAGGATTCATATGACTTCTCCTTTTTTTTAAAAAAGTTAATTTTTATTTAAAGAAGGATAATGGAAGACTCTCAAATGTGTCACTTTGGTCTGTAACAGGTTCAGAGGTGACAGATGGTTGTGAGATCCTCCGTGTATATTGCGTATACTTTTTGAAACAGAAAAGTAGTAAAGTTCCTTTAGGATTGATTAAATGTATTGAACAATGAGAAGAGGGTGATCAGTTTTAAAGAATGTCTTCACTTTTTACATGAGTGTTTCCATCTTACCTGGTTGTTAAATTATAGATCTCCTACCATTCCCTGAGGATATTTTTATCCTCAGATAAAGATCTGAGACTGCTGATCCGCGAGCTTTTCTCGGAGCCTTAGATCTTAGAGCAGCCGTGTCCACCCTGGGGCCCAGGACAGCTTTGAATGTGGCCCATCACACATTCTTAAAACACAGGGATTTTTTTTGCAACCTTGGTTTTTAGCTCATCAGCTATCGTGAGTGTGAGTGTGTTTGATATGGGGCCCAAGACAATTCTTTCAGTGTGGCCCAGGAACACCAACAGGTTGGACACTGCTGTCTTAGAACTTTCTGAGAAAACCACAACCAATGTATGTATGTATGTATGTATGTATGTATGTATGTATTTATGCACAAGTAAATTCAGAAGTTGAATTCACTAGGCGCAGGACATTTCTTTAATCAAAGACTCGGAAAACAAAAATCAAGGGCACTTGGTTAAAAGTTACCATGGTTTTTCTTTTAGTTTTCAGTATGTCTTTGTGTGTGTGTGTGTGTGTGTGTGTGTGTGTTTGCGTTTGCGTGTGCGCACACGTGTGTGTGTGTGTGGTATATGAATACATGAGTACGTGGATGTAGTGATACTTTGTTGACTGTCATGCATCACTCCCAAGCATCTTAAGGTGACTACCTAGAACTCGTGCCTTACTCGTGTGAACATAAATTGGTTCAGCTGTTTTGAGAAACCGGCTGTTTTGACTAAAGCCCTGTAGATGCCTGCCTCATGCATAGCGTTTTACTCCCAGGTATACCCAGGAGAAATGCATGCCTCTGTCCACCAAAAGACATGCATGAAGGTGTTTGTCCCAGCCTATTCCTAACAGCCCCAAACTAATTCCCCAAATGGATATTAGCAGGGAGATGGATAAAATAATTTGTGGTGCTGTCATACAGTGAGATACTTCAGAGCAATAAAAATAATGGACCATTTAAAAAAAAAATGAACTAATGAAGCATGCAAAACCATGGGCAACCCTCAAAGATATTATGTTACATAAAAGAAGTGAGACACAAAAAGTTAATGAAGTTCAAGGACAGATAAAATTAATTGGTGGTGATAGAAATTTATTTAAAAAATGATTACCCCTTATGCCAGGATAGGGGTGGAGAGGCACTGATCTGGAGGAACCATAATGAAACCTGAGGTGTTGGACATGGTTTATATTTTAATATGGATGGTGTTTCAGAGGCGTACCTATATAAATATTCTTTGGCCTTCAATAATAATTTGGTTTAAAGTGTATTGCAATGGTGCTACCAGGAAACAACACTGAAATGTTTACTTTACTGCGGAGTATGCACAGATACAGACGTCCTGGAGTTGGCCGATATGCATATAATGCCTTAGGGATAGGTAACCTTACACCTGCATCCTACCTGGACAACATACGTGCAGGTTTCTCCCTGAGGATCTTCATTTCCGTGTCCTCTGTAATGCTCAGCGTTCGGAAACAATCCCGTGTCCAGCTCTGACAACTGGCACATACGTCCGTGATATTCCGCGGCTGTTCAAGAAACGTGGCCGGGGAAGGGCCCTGTGTTTGCACTCACGTGTGTGTCTACCGAGGGGACAAGCTAGACGTAGCCGTGACACCAGAACGCTGTGTCCGCTGACTCAAAAAGCGGCTTCAGTGACAACCAAGACATTGAAGTAATGTATCCCACTGATGAATACTGGTGCATCTCTGATACGCGTTGCTCACATCCTTGGAGGGCAAGAGCGCTCTAGGCCTTACGTCCCTCCCTCGAATCTGTGCGTTGTCATGCTCATTGGCGTAGCCTTCGAGGTAGGGTCTCTCCAGACTCAGCAGGTGAAATCCGGTCTGTGGCCTGAAACCACTCTGGTCTAGCACCTGCTGGCGAAGAAAACTCTAGGCCCCGGAGCGCGTCGATGTCAGTACGGAGACTGGGTGCGACGCCCTAAAGCCCCGGTGAGAAAGCTCTTGGATAGGACTGAAGGCCGAGAATTGTATTCCCGTGATAAACTCCCGCTCTGTCCTTAGCACCTTTCGTAGGGCTGTCGCTGGGAGGCCCTCTGACCTGCTGTGCAAACACCATGCCATGCTAATTCGTTGTCACAGGGCCACGTCACTCACACTGGTCACGGGGCTTCCCGAGACGCTGACAGTGTCGCTGGTTTTGTCAAGACGGGGGTCCTCACAAATTGATGTCGGTCATAGGAAAACTTAAGTCAGTGACCCCCCACTCTTGCCTCATTTTGAACAGGCCATGCAAACGCTTTTTGTACTGTTGTTTCTAGAAGCTTGTTCAATTCAGTTTGATGAGAAATCGTTGGAGAGGGGGAAATTTTTTGTTTCACTGGGGAAAGGGAGGGCCTCCTATTTTCAAGGTTGCCTTGCACTCAGCTGCTGTGTCAGATCTGTACGTGGACATAAGGCTGCAGAAGCTCAGTGGTATTGGAGGAATTGCATGGCGTCTGAGATGAGGCAGGTGCTCGAGAAATTGTAACTGGGCTGTCCGGAACGTCCCCAGCCAAGGACTAGGAAAACTAGAGGCCTTTACGGCTGGAGTTTCCCCGACAGCCCTCGTGGGTACGGCTGTGCGGACACGTGCCTAACTCGCGTAGACGTAGCTCTGGGTGCAGGAGTCGTCATCTTAGTTTCCCGCTTCCCACCGAGCAGCCTGTGCGACGTGCACCACGGTTTTTACCTCAAGCCCCCCGTTTTGGGTTGGTCATGTCCGACAATCGGCCCGTTGGTCGGGAGCTAGCTAGCTTGGTGGGTCAGGTTTCAGTTTCCAGGCCTCACCGACCTGGGGCTCTGGGAGGGTTGCAAATACTTCCCCAGCGAAACTAATCCTGACGACGGCAGGTTCAACTCCTTCCAGAACTCGGGTGTTCATTCCAGAGGGTTCTCGTGCTGCCCCGTCCTTCTACTTCATTCATTCATTCATTCATTCATTCCACAGTTACTCCCTGAACCCCGGTCACGACTTGCGCACACAGCGAGGTGCAGGGGGCGTAGTGACCCACACAGGAGAGGCCCCACTTTCCTTCACGGAGATGATGTCTGTGGGGTGCCCTCATGGTGTCGCTGCAGTGTTTTCCAAGCAACCCCCAACCCCCTTTCTCCCATTGCTTTGCGGGCGGCCCTGGGGGCCAGGGGCTTGCTTTGGGGGCACAGGTGCTGTCTGAGCCCCGGGGTCCCCTGCCTGCCAAGCAAAGGGGCCCCCGCCGGGTCAGTCTTGCTGGATGTGCAGTAAGTAGGTCGGGGTTACGTAGGCCACGCTGGTCTGGAACCCTCTCTCCAGGAACTCCATCGGAACGAACTGATTGTTGCACAAAACCTTGGCTGAAGACGTGGGGGGCGTCCGCAGCCGCTCCCGCCGCTGCGCTGTGGGAGGAAAAGCAGGGAAGCGTGCCGGCCCGGACTGGCCGGAACCGGGGCTTTTCAGGGAAGGGCGAGGGGCTGCCACCCCGAGTCTCCTCGGGCCCTTGAGGCAGCCTCGGCCCTCCGCGCAGATGAAAAAGCAGAAGTCACCAGCCCCGCGCTGGGCCCGGGCCGAGCACGAAGGGGGACCCTCCGGTGGGAACAGGCCTTCCTCCAGAGGAGAAGAGGAGGGCCGGCTGGGAAAGCGGCTCCCAGGGGCGCGCAGGGCGGCTCCGCGGCCGGTGCAGGCGCCACGGCCAGGGCCAGGGCGCCGTCCAGTGGGGAAAAGCCCGCGAAGCACGCCGCTTTCGGGGGCGTCCTCTCTGCCTGACGTTGTGCTGGGCTCTGCGGACGCGGTGTCCCCACCCTTTGCCAGACGGGCTTGTGGCTTCGGCCACCCCCCGCACCGTGTCCCAGCCCTGGCACGTCTTCCTGTTGTTCTGGAAGCTCTCTCCTGTGGCCGTTTGGCCGGGATGGGTACTGCCAGTCACGACTAAAATCTCCGTTTCTGTGGGCAAGGGCCACTGCTTTTGACCCTTGCTTTGGGCTGCAGTGACCTTGTGACCCGGAGAACCACAGCCGCGGGCGATGTGTCCGAATCCTCCTTCCCTCCCCAGCCCCCAGCCCCCAGCCCCCGGCCCGGTTTCTGCCTGGTCACCTCTGAACCGGTGTCACGGCCAGGGTCTGCACGCTGCTTTCCGCGGCCAAAGATGCTTTCAGAAATTCTCCGGAGAGCCTGTCCGCCCCCTGCCCAAGACAGGCCTCCTCTCTGCAAACCGAACTCGGGATCAGCCCAGCTGAAGCAGGCAGCGCGGCCCGTGAACGCAGGGCTCGACCGTCCTCGTGCAGAAGTCACATTCTGTTGGGCCACCAGCGACCCGTTTGCCGCAGGACAGGACAAAGCGAGGGTCCCCCAAGCTTTCATTCCGGATTCTTCATGGAGAAGCGGTGGGAGGAGCCCCACAGAGCCTGAGTGCGAAGGCTTCCCAGTGCCGGGACAGGGTGCTGATCCTCCAGTCCTGCCGCCGGTGTTTACTGAGCACCTACTGTGTGCCCCACGCTGCATTGGGCGGTGAGCTCAGCGGGCGGAAGCGTTCTCGCTCGGAAGGGGCTCCTGTTTCGAGCTCTTGGGCCATCGACTCGGGGAAACAGCCAAGAAACCTAAGCAGTCAGCGCGTGCTCCTCGCCTGGCGCGCTGGGGACAGTGCCGGAACGACAGAGACAGCCGGGGAGGGGCACCTGAGCGGCGGCGGGCGCCACGGCGCTGTGGCTCGGCAGGAAGGCGTGAGGAGAGAGCCTCTCGGGGATCGCCCTCGCGGAGAGGGGCGCCGTCAGGTGGGCCTGGAACTGCTCGGACTCCCAGATCGCGGTCCTGGTTTCGGTTTCTGATCCCGAACCTAAAAGGACAGCAGCTCGTGGGTGGGTCCCCCACGCCGTGCTGCAGGGGCGGACGGAGTAACCGAGTCCGATTTAACTGAGGTGGAGGCTTCGTGGGGTGAATAGCACGAAGAGTGGGAGAGGGACGGGAATCGGGGGTATACATGAGTGAGGGGCGATGAGGACCCAGTGGAAGGGCTTCGGGGACACAGGCCGTCAGCACTGTCGTGGGGCTAGCAGCCTGGTGACCATGCTCGCCTGCCTGCACCCCCGGAGACCCCGTGCTCCCAGATCTTAGCAGGAGGGAAGGGTGTGACGGGATGGGTCTTGCCGGTTCTGAAGGCTGACAAGGTGTGTGCGTCCGGAGGGAGGACAGTTGGGTGGAAGGGGGTCATGCGAGGACCTCTGGGGGCTCGGTCCCCTCCCAGCCACAAGTATGTGTAGTGACGACTCAGAGAAGGAGACGGGAAGGCAGCCAAGTCCCCGTAGCGCTTGCGTCACGGCGGCGGAGCCGGGGACACCGTGTCTTCTCCTTTCCGCTGGTTTCCCCTGGAATTTCCTTCGCCTCTTGCTTGTCCTGCAGATGACACAGCCGGTGCTTTCCTAGGCTCCCGCTCCTGTGGTCTAGACGCACGAAGGAAAAAACACGCATTAAAAACAACGAGGAGCACAGATAACAGCCCGCCGAAGCCGCCCTGCGAGTTCTCGGTGTGTTTTCCCAGGATGTCCCCGGTGAGGCCAGCGCCTTCTGTCCCTGACTGTGGCCGAGGACAATGCGTCCTGCCCCCGGCCGGATCCAGACCCCTCAGGAAGCGTGCGTCCACAAATCTCTAAGGCCAGCACAGATGTGTCCTCGGTCACCGCTCAACCCCCGGCCGCCTCGGGGGCTGCGGGGAGCGAAATGATTCTGAGTGTCAAGGTCGGTCATCACGTCTGTGTATTTCCATCGGCTGAGGGGCTCGGTGCGTCCCTTCGCTGTCATGCCATCCATCCTTATCCCCGGCCAGTACTTGTTTGGAATTAAACGTCCTGGTCCCGTAGACAAATCTGTTCTCTACCTGATGCACCAAACACCGTGGAATGTCTTTGAAACGTCCTGCTACAGCCTGGTGTGAGGAAAATATATTCATTTTCCCCTAGGTTTACAGATAGAATGCTATTTTGTCTGACGAGAAACACTGGAATCCAACATAAATATAGGGAGTAACCATAATCACAGTGTATTTCTTGAATGAATGAATGAATATTTGACTATTATTACAACAATGCTCTTAACCTCCAAGTGACTCGACTCGACTCAGAAATCCTTCCGCACCAGTAAGACCAGCCTGCAGCCCACGGCGCCGAAGACTGAACCGCGTCCCTGAACGCGGCTGACGCACGTGTCCCTATCAGCTCGGGCCCAGCCTCTCTGCTTCCTAGTTTCATTGTGACCAGTGACAGGAGCTGACAAAAGCTGCAGGACTGCAGAATATCAGGCATCACGGGCATTTCCTAATGTCCCCCAGAAGGAACCCAGGGCTCGGACTCGCGGCTCACTGAGCCTGTGCTGAGCCTGAGTCGATGGTTCTGGTTTCACAGGGAGTTTCACCGTGGTGGGGGCTTCGGGGGTGGATTCGCTCGTCCCCGTCCCCACGGGCACCACACCCCACACCGGCGGAGCCATCTCCGAGGAGCTTTGGCTCAAAACTTCTCCACGAAGCTGTGAACGTACTCGAACCCGTGGAATTGTACACGTTAAATGGGTGAACTGGGGGGTGTGAATTGTGTCTCTGTGAAGCAAGGGGAGAATTCTTCAGGCAGCAGGGGACAGGGACCGACGCAAACGGACTTGAGTGACCAACACTGAGAATTAATAGCCCATGTGATGGCAAAGTCCTTCACTGGCCGTCAGGGTGACTAGATTCCCGTCTCAGATAACAGCATTAAACCCCAGATGCTCTGTCCATCCCTCTGTCCAGTGGGGACTTCACTGTCACGAAGACGTTCTCCACGGGTAGCCCCTGCAAACCCTCAGCTTAGGTCGTCCCCGTTCAGTAACTCCAGCGAAAAGTCCTGGGACTGACAGTTGCTGGCTTGGTTTGAGTGACCTGACCACTTACTAATAATAACATCCCTGCAACACTGCGAACCAGCATCACTCTTACAGTGTCTCATTGGATGGGTGAGGAGACTGAGGCACAGAGAGGTTCAGTCACTCTCCCGGGGTCACAGAGCAGTGAAACTCGGGCCATCTGCCCCCCGCAGTTTGTGGTCTTGCTGGTTTGAAATGCTAGGAGTCGGGGGGAACCTGTCACACGCATGCCCCAGACCTTTGAGGGCTGATGTGGATGTGCTCATTGCTAGCTCTCGTACATAGAACCTTAGGGCCCTAAGTTGAACCAAAAACAACATCTGTAGGAGGCCACTTCGGTTGGGTGGGGGAAGAAGGAAGGCTCCCAGGCTCTGAGGCTGCCGGGTTTTGAGCGGCTCTAATTGTCACCCCAGGTTCTAGCTCTTCGGACGTGTGGCAGCGTGGATGTCCGTAGTCACTCCTGGCTCCGGAGAGCAAACAGGACCCCTAGCCAGTCCACTTCAGTAAAGAACGTGGGACCTGGAAGAGTGGCCCCTGTGAGCTGTGCACCCCGACTCCCAGCAGGGGCCATTAATATTAATGACAGTGACCATTCCATGATAGGAGCTAACGGAGTGCGCTGCACGAAGCACTTCATGGCCACTGTCCCACCCGGTCCTCCGGGCCATCTGTGGAATGAACAGGATGAGCTTAGCTCCGTTCTCAGACACAGAGACCGAGGCACCCACGTTAAGTAACTCGTCCCACATCGCAGAGATGGCACGGAGTTGGGGCTTGGTGGGGTCAGGGGTCACACTACCCCCAAATCTGGCCCCGTGGCATCCTGAGTAGTTCAGGCTGAAGGGGTTTGAGACAGTCGAGCCCTCCTCTCCCTGGAGGACAGGACAGTCCTTATCCCCAAAAGGGACACTGAGAAGGCTTGGAGCAAACAGGCTTCGCTCAGTCTCCCCAGTTTACTACCCTTAGCCCCCGTCTTCTTGTCTCATTTCATTTTTTCCTGTGACTGACTGACCCCTCGCCGTCAAACCCAGCCTAAGTGGCTCGGTCTAACTGCTGCTTTGGGTCTTTATGTCCTCGTGACGGCTCCCAAGTCGCTGTGAAACTTAGGTCAAATGAACGTGCACGCTCTTCTCCTGTGGACACACTTGTCAGTATTCACTCTTGGAACCCTGAGAGGGTTGCAGATAAACTGTTGTCCCCTACAGGCCTCATTCAGACCCGTCAGTCCCTTTAATAGGAAAGTCCATCTGCTTATAACCTTCGAACCACAACTGCCTTTTTCTCTCAACAAGAATTCATTGTTCCCCAAGAGACTCAAAACAGGCTGTGAAGACACCTGACCGAAGCACAAGATCAGCTCATTACACACCTGAGAAGAAAGAGCCCCCAGACCCACCGATCTCAGATAGCTAGCTCATGCGTGCACAGGGGGGGTCTCAGGTACCTCATACCCAGACTTAGGAAGCAATGGTGCCCGTGTTCTGTGGGTCCCTTCAATGCTGCTAGAAAGTTCCAGCGGTCAGATTGCTTCCACTTCCCCGGCTCTTGGATTCCTCCTTTTGGAAAACCGGTTGTAATTGCTACTCCCGACGTGTCTTAAACCACTTTTCTGGGGTCAGGGAGGAGCAGACAGGGAGCGTGCACCTGGAAGCATCTAGAAACCTGTCTGGGAATGTATCAGACCACCCCCAACGACTTTGGCTCAAGTTCACGCAGCCACTGTGAGCCAGGCCCTGAGTTGGTAGAATGCGACATCCAAAGTGGCGTGACCTCAGACGTTCATGGAGGCGGTGGGACGTGTGTACCAGTCGTTACTCAGACGACACGGAGAGAGCGTGTGAGCACTGGAGTCCATCCCCCTGGCCCGTGCCTGGCGGCCCCTCGTGAAGCACCTTTTCTCGTCTGCAAAAGGGACTCGTCAGAGCGCCTCCGCACGGACGCCATCGCGAGGACTCAGTCCCCAAAGCCCTCAAGGTGCTCACGGATCCCTGTCCCGTGGCGTGTGCTCGGTAAGCCGTCCTCCGACCCGCCCTTACGACTTACTACTGCCGTAAACAAAATGCCCTTCGAGGCAGGAGGAAGGCGGCTTCGCTTCTAGTCTTTGGGGGAGACTTCCTTGAGGGGGAGCCCGGATGGGAGGGACTTCCGTGAGAGAGGAGGGGTCCTCCCGGCCATCGGGGACTTAATCTGCAAGAACGCACAGCAGAGGCAGGCGGGCGGATACTGGGAACGGTGAGGGGTGCAAATGGCTGGCGCCGGGTGGGTAGGGGGAGAGAGGTCAGATGGGAGGCGGGAAGGGTGGGTTAGTCTCCGGGTCCACCTAGTCTGGGGGTGCCAGTGACCCACAAAAGAAGCATTGCCCTGCCTCTGGTGTCTGCTTCTGTTTTGCACTTGTGAGACTCAACCTAGCCGGGGCCGACAGCGCGACCACGTGGAGGCAAGACTTCCCTTTCAGACTTAGCGTGCAACGAGGATCTCTCCTCACGTCCCTGGACTCTCAACCCTTTTCCGGGCCCTGAGTGTCTCGCCCAGCAGAGGTTCTCCTGTCCCCTCGGCCCCGCCCGGCCCATTCCTAGCCAGAGCCAAGCAGCCCGGAAGACTGTGGTCTGGACACCACTGTCCCCCAGGCCCTGGAGGTCAGGGCGAGGAAGGAGAGCCCGTCTGACCCTGCAGAGGGTGCCCTGAGCGCTTACCTGCTGGGGTGTGGGGTTACTGGGTCCCCCCACTCACACATCCTTGGAGCTCAGAACATCACGTAAGGGGCCCGCCGGATGCATCCCCCCGTCCCACGTGTCCAGCGTCTGCAGGGCAGGCCCGGGATGATGTCCAGCACACAAACGTAAAGCGGAGCCCCACCGGCGGCTCTCTCGTCCTTGTTCCTGAGCGGCGGGCACAGTGGCGGCACGGGCTCGGGCCTGGAGTCCTGTGTGATCTCGCCCCCGCGGGGGCCTAGTTCCAGAAGGGTTGAGGCGTCTTGACGCCCGGCCGGCGTGTCGTTACACCGGCTGTACTGGTTTCTCCTTCGGTCGGTACACGTCTGGCAGTTACAGGGTGGCAGGGCTCGGGTACAGGCTGTTCCATGGTCAGGCCCAGAGCAAATTGAAAGTACGTCACAGGGAGCGTTCTCGGGGAGCAGCCATTGCCTCAGGCTTGGGCCTGGCCTTCCCTGACTCCCAGGAAACCGGCTTCCATGGATAGAAGGTAGACACGCAGGTGTCTCTAGCATGTGACGTGCGGGCTGTGATGCCATCGCTGAACTTTTCCCTCTCGGCCCAGTTGGTGAGTGTCTGTACACACATCCACGCAGGCGGCTGGCCGGCTCCGCACTAAGTTACAGTACCGGGCAGTACTGGGGGTGCCCTGCGCTTATAGAAAGTTGTAGAAAAGCGCTCGTCCTGGGCCTGGCTCCTCTGACGGTGCTCAGCGGCGAGAAGCGTCATCCGTGTTCTCCTGACACTGAACTTGGACGTCTTGTAGGTGACAGGAGTTAAGTACCGGCCAGCCCAGGGGAGCAGCTGGCTGCGTTTCCTTGCCGCCGCATACAGTGTGGGGGCCTCTCCTGCACCTTGTCACGGAATAGGGTGCTTGGCTGATTTTCCAAAGCCCTGATGGCCCAGCTTCCGGAGAGGACCAGGAGTGGGTCATCTTTTGGTTTCTTGGTTTGGTGACCCAATTCTCCACCTTCTTGTGTCTAGATTTCTCTGTTCTGCAGGCTGTAGGAAGCAAATTTTATACAGAGCCAAGCATTTTTTAAAAAACCACATTTATAATCAAAATCTGAATGTTTTGGGAGCTGGAACTAGAGAAGACAAATATGGCGTATCTGTGCCGGTGGCTCAGACACACACACTGACCCCAGCTCTGAAGAGTGCGTGGGGTTTAGAAATTCAAATGACTTCTCGTCACCTGAAATGAGACCCTCCCTGCCTGTCACCCCAGGTCCAGCAGCTCCTCCACCGTCCTGGTCACAGGCCAGCTTTCGGGAGAGCTGGCTGCCTCCCTGTCCTCAGTCGTCCCCGCCCCTCAGGACTGGTCACCGGCAGGCTCCATGTGAATCGATGGAGGGGCCGGTCTTTAGGAGTCACTTTAGCAGAATGCAGGGCACGCGCATCCCGGCGAAAGTGGGGTGAGCCTTCTACGTTTCTCACCGAGGGGGGTGGCACCTTCTGTGCAGGACTGTCGCGAGGTCAGAACGAGACCGTGTGTGGGCGTGGCGAGCACGGTCCCTGCTCCAGGACTGAGCAGCAGTAGCTGCCAGCCGTCCCTGTCACCGGCTCCCACGTCCCCGGTTTCTGTGACACCGTGTTTTCCTTGTTTTCCTCCCACACCTTTGTTCCCGTCTCCTTTTCTGTGGTGTCATGAAATGTGGGCGTCTCTTCGTCAACAAATAATTTAGCAGTGCACGTCTCGTGCCGGGAAGCTTCTTGGCTCCAGGGCACGGAGCGGGGAACAGAATGACGTTCCCCGGCTTCCTGGGGCTCCATCTGGGGGCGGAGGGTCACAGACAGTAATATGTGACGTCCCCGCTGACACATGGCAAACATAAAGGTGGTGTGGGACATACCGTATACATAACGCACCGCGCGCCAAGTGGACGTGCGTCGTCCAGGCCTTCCTGAGTTTGAAAGCGGGGAGACGGGGTTGGGATCGGAGGCTCAGGGTGGTCTTCGCCATTGGCTGGCATGTAGCGGGGACCTCAGGGCGCAAGGCGGGAGCATGTTATGGAGATCATGTAGAAGACCAGGCAAAGGGGACAGCAAGTGCACAGACCCTGAGGTGGCTGGGGGTGCGTGGGGAGGGGGGGACTTGGTACATTTGGGGAACGGCAAGACGGCCAGTGTGGCTGCAGCGGAGCGTGCCCCGCGGGAGAGCAGTGGAGACGCGACCCCGAAGTGGCCCGGGGTTAGGACAGGGGCCGAGCAGATCGCGTGGTGTTGCTGTCCAGGCCCACTCAGGACTTCGCTTTTCTGTCAGTGAACTCAGAGGCCAGTGGACGGATCTGAGCAAGAGACTTTTGGGGGTGGCAGTGGGAGCAGGGGTCTGCACAGCAGCCTGTTGAAATACCCAGGCTGAATTCCCACACCCACCTCCCTTCTTGCATCTCTCTGCTGACCTCCATCTGCCCTTGGTGACCACTCGGGACATCCCAATGTATGCATGCCTCCCCCAAGAGACCCTGACCTCTCTGAAGCCCCACCCCTCAGTAAATGGCACCACTACTAACCAGTGGCTCCGGAGTCCTCGGGGTGCCACCACCTTGAGCACGTCCCATCCGGGGAAGCACCACGTCCTGCTATTTCTGTCCCATCCCATTCCTTCACCACTGTCCTCCAGGACCCCATCGCTTCGCCCGTAGACTCCAGCAGTAGCCCCCTTCCGGGGACTCTGTCCCTCCAGCTGCAGCGGGGCTGCCTAATAAATTCTCCTCCAAAAAAGGGGAGAACTCTGTGGAAGCACTGAAAATGCTGTTTCTCTGTGAAGCTGGGCTTCTCTCACAGTGAAAGGGACCCTGGGGATGTGAAGGGTTTGCTTTGGGACGATGTCACGGGAGTGCAGTTACCCGAGGACAGGAGGCGCCCTACAGATGTTGGCGTGACCAGGGCACGTTTCCCCACGGCCCAGAGTGCTCTTAGGACGCGCAGCCCCTCCCTGGGCCGCAGGGAGCTCGTTAGCGTCGGGTTTGGAGGAGCACCTTTGCACCTGCACCCTCTCCTCAGAGCACCCCACCACCTGACGGGGGGAACTTTTCTCATTGTAAAAGGGGGTGAAGCAGGTGTGCTCCTGTGTGTGCTCACTTTTTATGTAGTTTTGCCAGAAAGAAACCAGTCTCCACAGTCGCCGTGACTCCTCCACTCACGTCCCATCAGCGGACCCTCGTTGCCCCGGCCGCCCGGCCCTGTGTCATCTGGTCCCTGCGTCCCCCGTAGCATCCCTGACTCTTTCCTGCTCCTCACCTGCGTCTCCATTTCTCGAGTGCACCCCCCTCCCCTCGGCTGTCTTTCCCTAGCCCTTTTGCACCCACTTAAAAACGTTTTTTTTTTCCGGCTTCCGTGAGAACTACTCATCAGGACGCAGATCTGGTCAGGTGTCCCTGTCACATGCCCTGTCACACCTCTGTTGCCCCACCAGAGCCCAGGTCACACAGTACTGACTTGCTTAGGGTCAGTGTTTCCTGATGAATGCTTCGTGTCACTTGGTCCCGTGTCATGAACGGTAAAGACTCGACTGCCCATGCCTCGTCCAGGAAAACAGGAACCTCCCAACTACGTCTGCATGAATCTTCACCACGTGCCCGTAACGAACATTCGTCGTGAGCTGGGGGTCAAGCCTCCGAGTCTGGGACGGGGATGAGAGGACGGAGCTTCGCAAACCCCCCAGTCCAAAAGCCAGCTACGTTGGCTCCCCTCGGCCCCCAACACGGCTGCTGTCTGAGGGTGCAGACACCATCTGTGAGGGTGGTACCTGGCTGTGTTGAATCGTCATAGCCCTGAAATAAAGGCAGGGTTCCAGTGTCCACTGGTGTGGGATGCCCTCAGGTCAGGCCCGACGTGCTTTTTTTTTTTTTCTTTTTCCGTTTTGAAAAGACTTCTCTCCAGCTGAGAGGCTTGAACTTCCTTTTTGAAGCCCTGGGTCCCTTTCTGCAGGAAGCGGGCGCTTTCGCCGCCTGGATACGAACCGGGGTTAACGCTCTGAAGGAAGTAGATTTGATTTTACCGAACACGCCCTTGGCAACCCAGAGAAGGCCGTGGGAGATTACGGAAGAGTGATGCCTGTCGGCGTGGCACTCGGGGTGACAGAACTGCACAAGGTCACGGGGTCATTGAGCCGGGGACCTTTGCTGGTTCTCCTTTTTAAAGACACGGCCTAATTATGGACACAGCAACCCGAAAACAAAAGCAGCCCCTTCCCTTCCCAGTTTCCATGGCCCTGAGGGTGACCCAAGGGCAGAATTAGACTTTTCAAAGGGATCTGAAAGAGAATTGGGCGTTATCGAGGAAAAACAGCTTCAACCTGAGACGCGAACCTCGTGCATGAAACTTAAGGAGAAAGACACAAGAAGTCTGCAACGACTATTCCTTGCAGTCTTTGAAAACGAATGGTATGCCACAGGATTCCTGCAAATATTAACAGTATATGTATGCCCTTTGAGCTGTTTTTATGAGCAGGGACCGACCCCGTAAAACAATTTATGATAAAAAAAATCGTGTATTTATTCTCACACGTTTAAACTCCAGTCCCCTTCCAAGGACTCTCCGTTGGACGCCCTACACCTGTCGAGATGCTTTGTCCACAGCTCAGAACAGGTTTTGAACACACCGCTTTTGAGGGCTTTTAGTGCTCCTGCTGTTTTCTGTGTCACCTCTTCCACATCGGCAAAATGTTTCCCTTTGAGGACTTTTTTTTAACCCAAGGAAACAAAAAAAAAATATGTCACTTGGTGCGAGATCCGGTGCATAGGGAGGTGGGGCACGGGGGACAGGCCATTTGGGGTCCACAACTGCTGAGCACTCAGTGCGGGGTAGGCAGGTGCGCTGTCAGGCTGCACGGTGTCCGTGTCCATCACCATCGTGCAACGGTCAAACACGGTGACAGAGTCTCCAAAGAAATTCACTGACGCCGCACGCAGCCTCTCACCACCACGCCCGCTGGTGCCCGGATGCAGACGGGTTCTAGAACCCTCACCCAGCGGGGGTCCTGTGCTACCAGGGGCCCGCCCTCCGGGAGATCGTTCTGGTTTTGGCGGGGGGTCTCCCTGGAGTGGCAGTGGTCATTGGTCACACACTGACCTAATTACTCATGCCGTGCAGACTGACCCCGGGGGATTTAAAGGTGACCGTTGCGTTCCCAGTACTTGGAGTCCATAGTGCAGCAGTGACCTTAGCTGTGGATGAGTAGTTACCAAATTACGTCAAATAAATACAATTGTTTTGCTTTCTGCCAAACGAAACTATTTCTGATTTAATGGGACCACAGGAAGGGGGCAGCAAGTGCTTGGTATGACGGAACATTTCCAACTAGACTGCACTCACACCTCGGTGCTCGACTGCTTTGAGACCCCTCGGATTTGGTGCTGCACGGCATTTTGGCCAAGAAGTTTGTCCCGGATACGTGTAAGCAGACTCTCCATTAACCGGAGCTCAAGCAACCGGCAGACTCTCATCATTTGTTCGGTACTCAACGTGCAAACTAGAACCTGTCGGTGTCGATGGCCTCGTGACCCACTACCCTGTCCAGCTGGAGCCAGGGGTCATGTGCGAGTCACGTGGTAGCTGCTCCCCTGTGCACGTCCCCTGGTGGTCTTGTCTTAGCTTCTGTGGGCATTTTGTGATTTTTTTTGTTTGGGAATGTGTTGAATTTACTCACATTCTTTCGGGAAAAAACGTGTCTGGCACACATCGTTTTTGGTATTTGTGGTGCCTTCTGGGACCCATTAACGGCTAGTACCAAGGTACCACTGTGTCGTTCTGTGAAATAAATACGAGGTTGTAAGAATCTTGGAGTTTTTCCTGTGCAGGTCAGACCTGCCACCGCGCGCTGCATTGCATTTTCTTGCAAACAGAAGCACTCAGAAGAGGAAGGGATTTCTCATCACGTTTAGTGAAGGCCGGACAGCCAGTATTTCGCTTGATTTACAGCGAAGCTTAATCCATCCCGTCTTAGCTCAGTGTCCGTTACGCTGCCCAAGCAAGAACCAGTGACCATCCAGAGACTGACCGAGGGGAGTGACCCCGAGGATGTGAGCAGCCGGGGGATCTAACGTCTAACGGCCACTGCAAGTGTCAGTTTGGGACTTGGCGATGCCCCGCGGTTCTCCGAAAGCGTAGGGGGGTGGGAAGGGCTGTGTCGTGGTGTCCTTCAGATGGGGGTTTAAGTCTGTTGCTCGGTGTGACCATGGACGGGGTTCCCAACCTCTGTCAGTCTCCTCACTGTGCTAGGATTGTGCCAAGGACATTGTGAGGGGGCGCGTGCATGCGTGTGTGCGCTCGCGCATGTGCACTCGCGCGTGCAAGTGTGTGTGTGTGCGTGTGTGTGCAAGTGTGCAGATATGGACGTGCCAGCCAGCAGGTGCCCACAGGCACTGCAGTTTCTCCCCGCTTCCTTCCGCTCGGTCACTGATTAGCAAGTCACTTTACGTGTCTGTGCCTCTGTGTCCTCATCTAAACAAGAAGCCTGGACCGTACACTCTTGAAGGTCCTGAAAAGTTCCACAGTTCTGGGCTTCAAGAGTATAAATACTTAGAAAAAAAAGGGGGGGTTCCTCCTTGGAAAAGAGTTTGGGTACCGTACTTAGGAGTGTGATCGATCCGTAAAGGAAAACACCTACAGACCATGAAGTGGGTCTGTGGTTTGTGCTGAAAATAAATTATGAAGGCAGCAAGTTCATGCAAAACCCGGAACCAACGACGGTTTCTTGCATTCACCTTAAAAGAGCGAGGACATTCCACATCCTGCAGTCCCGGGAGGAGGAAATGGAAGGACGTAAATGTTTATCGGCCTGAGAGTGAGCCGGAGAGCAGATCTGCTTGGTCCGACGGTGGGTGATAACACCTCGATGGGTCATTGCCGGAGCCTGTAATAATCCCATCTGTTAAAAATGTGTATTCAGAGGCTTTGAAATGGCTTTACGCTGCCTAGAAGTTGGCAGGGAGTAATCCTGGAGAGACTCCAAACTCCGCCGCCGACCCAGAAAGCCAATATAAATCAATATGTAATTATAAAACCCCATCTTTGGCGGCCGCTCTTGTAATATCTTTATTTAGGCGTGGTATAGACTCTCAACACCAGAATCAGGACTGTGGAGCCCTTCGCTAACCTCAGGTTCAGTTCTTGGGGGGCAGGGGGGGAGACATTGTCTATTTGACCTGAAATCCGCTCCCTTCATTGGGCCCAGCAAAGGCAGAACTTCCCCCTGCCCCCCCCCCCAGTCCCCACTGAGACCTCCACATGCTCCTGTGGCCCAAGCCCCCTCCCGTAAATGGCATCTCATTTCAAACGAGTCACCGCGCTGCTGCATTTTCACACCGGAAGCCCCCAGGGCAGTGCTCCCCGTGTGCTCTTACCGCTCAGCAGTGTTAATTTGCCGAACGGTGATTCTTTCTTCAAACCCCAGCTCACTGGGGTCCCTCTGCTCCCCGTCCTGGTCCGCTCCCAGCACCCCCCTTGTCACCAGGCCCAGCACATACGTTGGGCACAGGGGGCTGGCATGGGAGAACTGTGGCTGCTCAGGAGAGAAGACGGGATGTTTTGCAGGAGCCGTTGAGGACATGCAGTGGGACGTCGCCCCCCTGGTTACCTCTCGTGGTGAGTGGCTTTACCTAACTCTGACTGTGGCATGAATGTAGCGGTTTAAGAGAGAACCTGGTTAAGGTGAGCCGTTTTCAGCAGAACCTGGGGCTTTGTTGTCCCCGGGCCGTGGGGTTCTGTCGGCCTAGAGATCCCTTCTCTCCCGCTGCCCAGCCGCCGTGTCTCCTCGCCTCACCGCACGGCTGCTTACATGTATTCGCCAAATGCACCGTCACACACACGGAATTAGGGGCTGACTTGTGTCCCCGTAAAATTCGCCAGGGAGGCCCTGACCTCCAGGACCTCGCAGCGTGACTGCCTTGGAGAGGTGAGCAGGTGCAGATGAGGCCGTAGGGTGGGTGTTCCAGGCTGACTGGTGTCCTTAGAAGAAGGGACGTTTGAGCATGCCGAGACACCAGGGCTGTGTGTGCACAGGGAGATGACCCTCGGAGGAGGCACAGCGGCCAGGGAGGGGGCAGCCAAGGACAGAGTCACCTGATCCACGCGTGACCCATATCCTGTTTGAAACATTCTTTGCCTCTCAAAGCCCAGCTGCAGGGGTTTGGCCTCCCTCGGAGTCAGGGGAGAAATGTCACCGCAGGCTTGAAGCTGCGCTAGTGTCAGTGACCCCAGCACCATCCAGGGACCGCTGTCTCTTGGCGGGCGCTCTGAGTGTGGGCTGACCCCGAGGGAGGCCAGCTTCGTTCTAGGTGAGTCGGGGTAACTCGCGCCTGGCCTCGGTGAGCGGCGCACCCGGAGGAGTGAGTCAGCCGTGTGCTGTTTGATCGCCCTGGGGCGCTGTCACTGTTGGCCTTGATTCTGGTTTCAGCTTTATGGAGTTCCACTTCAAAGAAGTCTTTAGAAGTCCTGGCACCGCAGCCGAGTCCCTCTGTTTGTTCACCGGCTGCACCTCAGGTCTGACGGGTGGACCATAAAGCCACAGCGACTTCCGGCTTGCTTCAGTGCATTCAAGAAGAAGGAAAAAAAAAAACCCGTGTTTTATGTGCCCTGTGGTACGGACACCTTTAAAATAAGTCCTTAAAAGCCATCTTTTCTGAAAAACAGAAATGGACTCATAGATACAGAGGGAAAAACGGATGCTTGCTGGATGGGCCGGGGCGATGGGGGAGAAAGGAGAAGGGATCAGGAAGTACCAATTGGGAGTCACAAAATTGTCACGGGGATGTGACATACAGCAGGGGGAAGGGAGATGGTCACTAACGTTGTAAAAAGTATATATGGTGTCAGATGGGTACTGGATTTAGCAGGGGGTCACTTCATAAATTCCATAAATGCCTGCCCACCGCACTGTATACCTGAAACTAATATAGAATAATACTGAATGTCAGCTATAATTTAAATATATATATATATATATATATACAGTGACGGGATGTAGAGTAGAGCACAGCGACTACAGTCATTGGTGGTGTCACAGCTGTGGGCAGTGTCAGGCGGGTAGCGGGTGTGTCAGGGTGATCACCTTGTGAGGTGGGTAAGTGCCTAATCACTATGGTATTTTGTACACCTGCAGCTAATTAATAATAATAATAATAAAAGCCCCCCTTCAGTGAAAATCATCCTTTCTGTTCCTTTTTATTTCCGTCAGGTAAGAACAATGTGTTAACAATATTATACAGTCCATGTATTGCAGAGTCATGCCACTTGGAATTCTCAATGAATCCTCAGGAAGAGCAAATACAACAGTGTTCAGAGAGGAATCGCCGCTAAATGCTGTGTTTTGCTGTGCGATGGGAATCCACCAGAGCTTTGCTTTTCTCCGGGGGAACTTCCGGTGTTTTCCTTTCCCCACTGATTTGTGACGCTGCCTCTGTTGTTGGCCTTGCTTCCCAATAGCGTGGGTCTGTTTCTGAGTTCTCTCCTCCTTGGTCTCTGCACGGATTGCTAGTCACATGACCGAACTACTGTTACTTACAAAATGTGTTCGTATCTGGTATGGGGAGCTCGTCTGGCCTGCCCCCCACTCGGCGTATTTCTTTTCTAAAGTTACGTTTTCTCCCATTGAATTTCAAAATAACACTCTGACGTTTAGGAAAACTCTCTTTTACTTGGGTTCTGGTTCATTGATCAACTGATTTCAGGAAAATTGACAACTGGTTGATACTGCTATTTCTACTCCAGGAGCACAGAATACTTCAGTATTAGTTTCAGGCTTTCTTTTATAGATTAGTGAATAAAAAAAAAATCCTGCATATATACTAAATATATGCGCATCCCCAAACATTTATGGAAGGATTTCCATTGCAAGAACCAGTACCTGGTTAGGAACTGGGCCACCCAGCAGGAGGTGAGCAGCTGGTGAGCGAGCGAAGCTTCGTGTGTATTGACAGCCGCTCCCCATCGCTCATGTCACCGCCAGAGCTCTGCCTCCTGTCCATCAGCCACAGCATCAGATTCGCACAGGAGCGCGGACCCTATTGTGAACTGCACCCGTGAGGGATCTAGGCTGCACGCTCCTTGGGAGAATCTGATGCTTATGATCTGAGGTGGGGCTCAGGCGCTGGGGAGCGGCTGCGAACACAGATTAACATTAACAGGGAGGTTTGACTGCACAGAGACCATCATCAATCAAGTGCTCGCAGATGCCTATCTGAGTGAGTGTAAGTGACAATGAAGATGCATCTGGCACTTGAATCATCCTGAAACCATCCCCACTCCCACCTCCCACCACTCCCACCTATCCCCCACCCCCGGTCCATGGAAAAATTGTCTTCCATGAAACAGGTCCCTGAGCCGAAAAGGCTGGGGCCGCTGCACTAGGGTGTATACTGCAGAGTGGAGAGGCGAGGTCATAGCATAGGCATAGCTTCAACTTCATGAGATAATTAAGGCCAACTCGCCCTTCAGAGGGCTGGTACTGATCACGTTCCTACTGCCCAGCTCCAGGTCACTGCCAGCACCAAGCGTGGTAATCCCTTTGGATTTTTGTCAGTCTGGGTGGGTCATCCTGATTTCTTTTTTGTATATGGTTATTGCATAAACATTCCCCCATATGATTACAGATTCTTCCCAAGTGTAATTTGCAATAGGTGTACTGGGCCTTTTTTGTATCATAATTCATATAATCAGCCCTTTGTTTCTCACAAACAATAAGCAACTGTTTTAGAAACAACTCTTTAGATTGTTTCAAAGTTTTCAGGATGATAAAACACGAATGGGCAATCTTTGTCTATAAAACTTTCCCTGTGTGGTATTGTTTCTTGAGGATAGAGTCCTAAAAGTGGAATTATGTGGTCAAAGTGTACGAGCAAAGAGAAACTCTGTTGCTTACGGGAGCTGGTGCCCGCAGGACAAGGGGCTTGAAGATTAGTGTAAAGGGAGGAAGTTTGCCTTTGTGTGTTCAGAGCTTGGGCCCAGATTCAGTGAGAGGCTCCTACTTTGTCTTTGTCCTCGTACCAGCCTTTGTGATGATGACATGTAATGCGGGAGATGCCTTTCTTCTCTAATAGCACGCGTTTCATGGTATCAGCAGTCTTTAAAGTCTTACAGGTAAGCAGATAGCACATGAAGACAGATGTGATGTCTTGTTGTGTTTCCTGCAGACGTTTATTGAGCGTCTTGGGAAGTGCTTTCCACGTAAGAGCTGCCTGGAAACATCCAGCCGTAAGTGCCTCTGCGTTCCATAGAGGCATGGATACTTTCCGGACATTATCTCATTTAACTCTCAACCATAACACGAGGTGGGTTATCAGCTGACGATGAGAGAACCAAGGTCTTACAGCTAGTGGGTAGCAGCACCACGCTTTGAATCCAGACAGCCTGTCTCCAGTGTCCCATCCTGCCTCTCTGCAAACAGTGCACGGTCATTTATACTTCAGTGTGTACGTGAGTGACATGAGCAACATTTGCTGTCAGAATTGGGAGAAGGGAGAGGTGAGTGTCCACTGGGGTGGACAAGGAAGGCTTCCACACACAGCGTCCTCTCCTTTGATAGCACTGCGACCTGAACTCTTTTTAGACATTGCCTCAGATTTCTCCAGCAATTTCATGTCCCACCAGCCAGCCTGGCCTTGCCAGTTGATAAAAGGCGAAGTGCATTCACGGGCAGCACGTTCCGGACGTGTCCTCATAGCTAGCTCATCCTTCAGATTCAGTACGTGCTTAATCAAAAATTACCCTCCAGAGCTGGCCATGCAGAGCATGGAGACGGCCAGAGATCTCCAGAAAACTGCTTTCTCTGTGGTCCAGTGAGGTCGGAGTCCCCAGCATCACAAGTCCAGTTGAAGACTTGACTGGGTGGAACACTGCCTTGTGCTGAGGAAGTCGTTTTCATTACGATTGTTTTCTGTCCTTGTTGAGGACTTCTGGGAAACGGCAGTAGCAGACGGCCAAGAGTCACACACAGTCATGAGACAGCGAAACCCTTTTCCTAGCAAACGGCGGGGTCAAGGGGTCAGACATAACAAAGCGCTCACGTCGTGATCGGTGGGCACCAATGTGAGACGAAGGCCCGCCGTGGCACGGCAACCCCACGCCGAAAGGAAGCACGGGGGTGTGGCATTCTCCGCCCAATGCAGGGACTGGAAATGTTTATTTTGCTTACAGTTTACATTTTTAACGAACAACTCAGCACGTGTGGAATCACTCTGAACCTGAACCAAATCTGTGAACTTGAACATACTCTTCCAACCAAATCAAGATTTAATTGTCAGCCCTTCACAAGGAGGAACCCAAAAACCCCAGAATGATCTCCTGGAGGGTGGGCCCTGGTAGCACAGGCTCCTCCCGCTGGGTGAGTGTTCTAGAACCTGTCTGCATCCGGGCACCAGCGGGCGTGGTTGGGAGAGGCTGCGTTCGGCTTCAGTGAATGTTTTTTGGAGACTCTGTCACCACGTTTGCGCATTGCATGACGGGTGACGGACACGGACACCGTGCAGCCTGACAGCGCACCTGCCCGCCCCGCGCTGAGTGCTCAGCGGTTTTGGACCGTAAACGGCCTGACCCCCACGCCCCACCCTCCCTGGTCACCCGATCTCACCCCAAGTGACTTTTTTCGTTTCCCCCAGATGAAAGGATTCTTGAAAAGGACACATTTTTGCCAGTATGGAAGAGGTCAAACAAAAAACAGCAGAAGCCCTAAAAGGCCTCACAATTGACAAGTTCAAAACCTGCTCTGAGCCGTGGGAAAAGCATCTCAATAGGCGTATCGCGTCCAACGGAGAGTCCTGGGAAGGGGACTGGAGTTTGACATGTAAGAATAAATACACAGTTTTTTATAGATAAAGCCCAGTGTTTTGGGGGGGTGCCCCCTTGTAGTCGATGGAAACCTCATAGAATCTCTGCTTTTTGCCGGGCGCTAGGCTCCATGCTGCTGGATAAAGGACAGAAGACTCTGCCCTTGGCCGTCGGGTTCTCATAGCCGACCTGGGTCTCAGGCTCCGACGTAGGTGGTCACATTAATGAGCGCCACCTGCACTCTCTCCGCTGCCCCTCGGGGTCTACAGCTGGTCCCTGTCCCTGGTGCAACAAGGAGCCAGATCCTAGAGGGATGCAGCTCTGTGTACAACTCTTCCAGAGGAAAAAAGTCCCCACATACCCCCCACTCTGACTTGCTGTTTTGTTCCTCCTCCCCCCCAAAAAAAACTCCCAAAGTTTTTCCTGTAAAAATGACCACAACGGCACCAGCAGTTTAAAATTTAATTCCCATTTTCATTTTGAGATTATGCATTTCATTTTGAGAGGTCTCGTGTACCCCTGACCTAGTTGCCCCGGAGGTACCGTCTTGCAAAGCGATAGTACAGACACACTAACGCCCAGCCTTCCCCAGGTCCCCCCCGTTGTGTCGGTGCTCGTGAGCATGTGCGCGTGTGTTTCGTTCTCTGCCGTTTCATCGCACGAGGAGGTGTCCCCACCACCGCAGCAGCTAAGATGTGGAACAGTTAGGCTCCTGGTATTTGCTCTTTACAATCACACCCACCTCCCCCTGGCACCCCCACCCAGCTCCTCACCCCCTGGCAACCGCCAATCTCTTTGCAATTTCCATAATTTGGTAACGTCAAGAATGCGACAGAAATGGAGGCAGCCGGGACACCACCGTAGGAGACTGTGATTCACCCAGTGTGATTCCCACGACAGTCAGCCAAGTGGTCACACAGCAGAAGTTTGGTCCTTTCCCTGGGTAGTGTTCTGTCGGACGGATGTCCCACAGTTCGTCAAACCGTTCACCCTCTGAAGGACAGCGGGGCTGTTTCCAGTTCTTGACTTTTAGGAATCAGCTCTAGGAACACTGTGACAAGGTGGTTGTTGTCTTTCCTCTGGGAGAACACGCCCGGGTGCCATTCCTGGGTCCCACGCCATTTGCACATTTTGTGTCCTAGGAAAGTGCCGACCCGCTCTCCGGAGGGGCTGCACCAGTTCACATTTGTGCCAGCAGTGTGCGAGTCGCCTCGCTGCTCTGCGTCCTCGCCAGCACTCAGTGCTGTCACCGATTTTTATTTTCACATTCTGATGGGTCTGGAGCGACACCTCCTTGCGGCTTTAACGTGCATCTCCCTGATGGCTAATGCCGTGGGACGTGGTTTCGTGTCCTTATCTGCCATCTGTGTATTGTCTTCGACGTAATGTGTCTTCATGTTGTTTGCCCATGTTTTTCGTTGGAGTGGTGTTTTTCTTCGTTTTGAGCTGGGAGAATTCTTTATATAGTCTCCAGAGGAATCCGGCGAATTTGGTGGCTTTGCTACGTGGGTTTGCAAGTATGTGTCCCCCCGTCTGCGTTCTGCCTCATCATCCTCGTGACGGCTTTCACGAAGCAGAGGCCTTTCGTCGTGACGACGCAAAATACATTTCTGGGCTTATCAACGGAGCCTCCAGCCTGCGGGGGAGATGAATGAGAGAGTCCAGCTTCCGGAGCCCTTGAAGGCTCCCGGTAGAACCCTCTGGAAAATTCCCTGCTCCTGAGACGTCAGTGGCGTGAAATTGCTGCATTTGCTCCGCAGGACTCCCGGAAGGCAGACCTGCCGAGCTGAGGTCTTACTGCTTTTCCTCAGAACCTTACAAACGCAAGTTTGGGGCCTTCGTGACCAAAGAGTGCTAAAGCTCAGTGAGTAGCAGCGCCTGTTTGCTCACGGCCACGTTGAGCACGC
This sequence comes from Lyroderma lyra, assembly GCA_004026885.1. Lineage (NCBI taxonomy): Eukaryota > Metazoa > Chordata > Mammalia > Chiroptera > Megadermatidae > Lyroderma > Lyroderma lyra. The sequence continues at coordinate 148,323 of PVJL010001856.1, forward strand.
TGTGTTAAAAATGAAATATAAGTGTTAAGGGGATCACTTCCAGGTTGGCTGCACACCAGGTGGTTGAAATGAGAGATTCCTCTTTGCATCAGGCCTGGGAGCTTCTGATCCTCTAAATAAATAAGCAAATAAATAAATGGGATCGGCGTGCATTCACTGCAGGTAGTTGGATACATTTTTTTTTTTAATCTGATTTATTCTTTTCTTTCTCTTAAATCCTCAAGGAGGGGGGAAAAAAGCTTATTGTACTTTTTGTCTTATAAATCTCTCTCCCGGAGGGTACACTTCCCTGTTCTAGTAAATCAAGATGGAATATGAAAGGAAATACATTTTCCTCTACTTTGTAAGAGGTTTCATTTGCTGCTTTAAAATTGGACTCTCCTCCACGTCTGTTCCAGGGTGAGCTGAAACACCTGAGAAGGTGAAGTCCACGTGGGGATGACTTCCTTCCTTTGTCCTGCCACTGAACCAAAGACAGAACTATCTTTCCAAATGTAGCAACCTTATTATTATTATTTTTTTGACTGTCTGTCTCACTGTCTAGATGGGATGTCCCTTCAGGATTGGACCTGCCTTACTCAGTTTTATATTCTCAGCACCAAGAACAGAACTATTTATTACAGCAACCATGCTCAATAAATGATGGGAGATTTCACAGACTTCAGTAACTGGTCAGTAGCTGAAAATTGGTAACATTCATCATTCAGCAAATGTTTATTCTTATATATTATTCATTCCAACATCTTGAAGGCACAAGCTGCCTTTTGCTTTTGTCTTAATCATTATTTAAACCCCAGTGCTTGGAAAACAAGTAGTTGTATTATAAATGTTAAATGCATCCATTCATTCAGCCAGTAGGTATTGAATACAAGGTCTGACAATTAAGTTCATGAACTTGGCATTGCATGCTTAGGTTGCTAGCATTGTACAAACAATTTAGTAAGGGTTTCATAACCTTGGTATGTCTGTGTCTCACAGCTGCGTTCGTGTCAATGTGTGGCGGTATCTTGCTGAGTGACATTCATTACTACTGCATGTTTTATGTGTGTGCCATCGCGAGAATGTCAGAACTTGAATTAGAACAACGAACAAATGTTAAATTTCTTGTTAAACTTGACAAGAGTAGACGTGAAATCAGGGACGTGTTAGTCCAAGTTCATGGGGATAATGCCATGAAGAAAATGGCAGTGTTCAAATGGATTAAATGTTTTTCTGAGGGGAGAGAAAGTGTCACTGATGAAGAGAGGTCAGGGTGGCCATTCATGAGCAGAGCTGATGAAAACATTGCAAAAGTTCAATCAAATTGTGTGTCAAAATCATCGGCTGACTGTGAGAAGCATAGCAGACCAAGTGAACATCAATAGAGAAACAGGACAATCTTCACTGAAAATCTTGGCATGAGAAAGGTGTGTGCAAACATGGTCCCAAAGCAGCTCACTGATGAAGAAAAGCAAAGGAGAGGCGAGATGATGTTTGGAGCCGTGTTATCTATCACTGGTGATGACACATGGCTGTACCAATACGACCCTGAAACAAAGTGTCAAAGTGCACAATGAAAGTCAGCCAAAAAAGTTCTGTCAGTCCAAATCAATAGTCAAAATGATGATGCTATACTTTTTTGATATCAGAGGGATCATTCATTATGAATTGTACCAACTGGACAGTCAACCAAGTTTACTATTTGAAAGTGCTGAAAGGTCTGAAAAAGTGAGATGCAAACGACCTGAACTTTTCGCCAACAACTCATGGCTCCTGTATCACGACGATGCCCCAGCTCTCATGGCTCTGTGAGGGAGTTTTTAGCCAGCACACAAATAACTGTATTGGAACACCCCCCTACTCACCTGATCTGGCCCCAGTGACCTTTTTCTTTACCCAAAGATAAAGGAAATATTGAAAGGAAGACATTTTGATGACATTCAGGACATCAAGGATCATACGACGACAGCTCCGATGTCCATTCCAGACAGAGTTCCAGAATTGCTTTGAAGGTGGACTAGGTGCAGCATCAGTGCACAGCTCCCAAGGGGAGGACTTGGAAGGTGACCCTAGTGACATTCAGCAGTGAGGTGTGCAGCACTTTTTCTAGGATGAGTTTGCGAGCTTGATTGTCAGACTTCGCACATACTGTGTTAAGAACCATCAGAGACACACGAACTTACCTGGAAGGCATAGTCGTTTCTTTCAGGTAACCCACAATTTAGTACGGGTAGGGGGCACATAAAACCATCACCTAAAATATTTAAATAACACAATAAGATATTGTAACTTTTGTGTAACAGTGAGGAGTACAGCGTGTAAGTAGTTGCACAATGCACAGGAGGTCATCGGACATGCGCTGACGGAGGCCAGCTCTCCAGCTCACGGCAGAGACGACCCCGTGACACAACTGACCTTCACGCACTCTCTGTTCATGCCGCCCATAGTTCCTGCCTGGGCTTAAAATGCCACCTTTCTCTTGGCCACCTTTCTACCCACAGCCAGCAGCGAATGTTGTGTTAGTCAGGATTCTAGAAACTAGCTTAAGTAAAAAGAGGGATACCCTTGTTCACATCACCCATGTCTGGTGTGGTGGCTCGGCCGCCGTGGTGGCTCGGCCGCCGTGGTGGCTCGGCCGCCGTGACGGCCACCAGCAACATGGGCCGTGCCTGTGTGCACACCCACTCCTCTCACCAGGCGGGGGAGGCTGTCTCCCCACCCTTTGAGTTGGGGCTGACTTTGGTACATGAGGGGTCAGGAGGTTGGGGAGATTTCATTTTCTTGTGGGAGCCAGTCGCCCTATATATAAACAGAGACAGAGGCCTAGCCAACCCCAGGCATTCTAGCCGCCGCCATTCCCATAGGGGCTAACACATGAGTGAAGCTGGCTGGGGTGCTCCAGCCCCGGCCAGTGTCACATGGAATAGAGAAAAGCCACCCCCTTCGGTGGCCTGCCCAAACTGCAGAATCACGAGCAAGTGGATGGTTGTCGTCGTAAGGCAGTACGTTTTAGGGTGACATGTCATGCAGCAATAGATAGCAGCGACAGCTGGGTCTAGAGCTCTGACAGCTCAGTGACGAGCCTTTCTCCTTTCATGGCTCTGCTGTCCTCGGAGGCTGTCCTTGTGTGGTGTCCTGGCTGTGCACCACAGCCACAGGCGTACATTCTACCAGCTTAGCGATGCCCACGGAAAGGGCACAGCTCTGTCCCAGTGGTTTCAGCAGCAAGTCTCAGGGCTGGCTCTGATTGGCTGTGCCTGGGTCACATGCCTAACCCCGCCCAAGTTACAGCAACTCCAAGACTGGGTCACCTGCTTCCCTGGAGCTAGAGGGAGGGTGGGTGTGGTTTGCCTCGTGTGACCCACTTGCACTGAGGGTGGGGGTAGGAAAGGTCCCAGAGGAAAATCTAGAGACTGCGCATTTGTTATCAGAGAAGTGTGATTTCTTATTTTCATTTCCTTTTGTAAGGGGAAGATTGGGAGGTATCATTGGAGGCACACACACTTCTTACAGTGACAGGAGAAATTTTTGTTCTCGCTCTCCCTCCCCCTCCCTCCCCTCGCCTCCCTCCCCTCCCTTCCGCCTACCCTCCCTCAAGGACTGACCAGACCCTAGGCATGGCCTCCCAAGGAAAGGGCATGGTCTCTTAGCCACTTGGGTCCTGCTCCCCAGTAGGAGAGCCAAATGGTGCTGAGCACTGCTCCTTGTCTGTCTTTTCTGAGGAGCTAGCTCTGGTGCTCCTGAATTTGTGTTTTTAAAAACACTGCTTTGTATGAGTGCCCAAACAGAGCAGCTTTGGGGCCACTCGCTTACGTCGTATGTCTAAATGATCTCAAAAAACAGCACCCTCCATTAATTGAAAAAAAATTAAGTGAGCCCAAAGAAGTTTGCATTCATCCTTTTCTTTGCCAGTCGGCGTGTCCAGAAGGGAGTTCTTCCCAGGGACGCCAAGACAGGAATAGAAACAGAAAGTAGATGCCTCTTGGCACACTGACCACAGCGCAGCGGGGGTTGGTCAGGGGCCCCACGCAGGTCTGACCTCTGAAGCTACGCACACCCCCAGTTACTCCGAGGCACACATCTGAGTAATATGCTTTGTAGAGCCCTAAGTAGCTGGGGGGCCAGGGGGAATTAGTTATCAGGAGAATGAGGGGGGAAACCAGAGATAGAGGCCCGCAGAATTTCAGAATGGCTCTTTGTAAGATTAAATTGACCTACTGACTTAATACAAATAGACCGTCTTGCCTGTATATCGCGCTTCTACTTGGCTTTCTACTTGGAAGGTTGCTGTTATGTTTATTTACTGGATAGTGGGAAATCCCAAGGTTAAGGACGTCATCATCACATCTGTCCCCTTGAGTCTTTCTGGCCTTTCAGTTTTGAAATCAGTAAGAAATATTTGTGAATGAATACACATGCAGTGCACCAATCGTCATGCATTAAACAGAGCTTTATTTATAGCCTTGTACCCCTCTCCTTTTGAATGAATTTTTATTCCCGACCCCCCCACCCCGAGATGTTTATCAGGCTTTTGCTTCTCTTAATAGTTTTACTATACGAGGGCTGTCCGGAAAAAAATCCAGCCATAAATGCCTGCATTTTTCATGTTACATGGGTGGATACTTTCGGACAGCCTGCCTAGACCTTTGTTCTTCTAAAAACAAGGAAGTCATTTAATCTTATTTTTTAACTTTCCACGAACAGCATCTTACTGCCTGTAATGTTATGTGGCTGGCTTATTCCTGTTCTCAGCATTGTTTGTGAAATGCATCCCTATTGATTTTTGTTGTTTGTTAGCTCGAGTTCTGTTTGTGGCTTATCGTTTTCAATTTATTATTACTTCTTTTCCTAAGTAGAAGTTTTAAATGTTTAATCTAGTTTGCTCTTTATGGTTCATGCTTTTTATGACCTGCTTTTTTGGTGGGTTGAGGTCATAATGATATTCTCCCAATATTTTTTCTGTCAGAGTTGAAAGTTGTGGTTTGTTTTGTTTTGTTTTTTTTAATGCCTCCCCTTTCCCATTTAGGTCTTTGGTCTATCTGGTATTGATTTTTGTGTATGCTGTGAGGTAGGGATCTATTTTTTTTCCCCAAGTGAAAAGACACAGTGTGCCACTCCACACCTTTGTTTAAAATTTTCCAAGTCTTCCAGTCTTCCTTAGGATTAAAGTCCAAGTTCTTAAAATGGCCTAACCGGCCCTCAACGACCCAGTCTTCGGAAACGTCTCTGGCTTCATCTACGGTCTGTCCAGTGAGCACCGGCCTCTTTGCTTTTGTTCAAACACTCTCAAGATGGACCTGCTCCAGGTCCTTTGTACCTGTCATTGCTTGTGTCTGAAGTTTTCGGACCTCTGCAGCATTGCCTCCCTACTTCCTAGGTCTCTGCTCAAATGTCACCTTATTATAGAGGCCTTTTCTGGACACACACACACACACACACACACACACACTCTTCAGTCTCTCTCCTCTATTTTGGAAGAACTTACCTGAAAAACTCTCTGACCCTGGAATAATTGTATCATATATTGGGGTGACAGGGTATTTTAAAGTCTTGATTAAGTTTTTTGAATGGTTTGAGCACTGTCTGGGGCTTTTCTATTTCTTAAGTCAGTTTTAATAAGTTCACTCTCTTTCCTTAAAATACATTTTTTTCATTTTACATTTTGAATAGCCAGTATAGACACACAATTCAAATGTGCAAGTTTTCCAAGTCCAGCGGAAAAGAGGTCTCTCTCCTGTCACTTCGTTCTAGCTCCCTGAGTTCCCCTCTCCTGGTGTTATTTTCTTGTCTATTTTGAGCTTTTCCAGATGTGCCTTGGTTTTTATGCTGGGCACCTCTTTTCTGCCCACCCTGCCCTCTGCCCCCTGCCCTTTGACTGGGAGGAGCACTTCCTCCCTCTGTCTGGGCTGTCACTTGGCGCTCTAACTCCTCTGGGGAGCAGCTGCCCTTTCAAAATTTCAACTCAATCTCCCATTAGTAGTCTACCGTTCATAACCAGACCTGGCATTCTGAATATTGGTTTAGGAATTCATGGAATAGTTCACCAATGGGTCCTTTCTCTTCCAGACCCCACATTGCTTGTGGGCAGGGACTAATCACTGGAAATAGGGGTTACTGAAATGAAAAGCTAAGTCTTGACTTTCAGATCGCTTCCAATGTAAAGGTTGAGCCAGACACGCGCAATTAAAATACACAGCACTACAGATCCTTGGTTTAAGTGTGTTCTGTGCTCAGAGGCATCATAAGAAAAACGTAGGCTTAAAAAAAAAAATCTCAGGTCCCTGCCCCAGGGTCTGGCACGTGACATAGGCAGAAAAGGTGCACGTTAAATAAAAGAATTACACGAAAGGCAGCCTTTAAAGCAAGCCTCCACGCCTGGCCGCAGATCCATCTTTTATCGTAAGAATACAGAGAAGTCAGCGAACAGTGTAGATGTCGCTTATCTTTTGAAGAAGAACAGAAGGCGGTGTGGGAGGGGGTGGCATCAGGTTTGGGCGCGGGAGGGAGGCGGAGAAGCTGCACCTGGGGACGCGGCGCCTCGGGGGCCCCCGCGGGGCGCGCAGGGGGAGGCGGGGAGAGGGAGCGGGGCGGAGCCTCCCGCGTCCCCGCCCAGCCTCCCTCCACCCCGCCGCGGCGGTGGCGGCGCAGGCGGCCGCGCGGCTGTCGGTCCCGGCGGCTCCCGTTCCACCGCGGCTCCCGGGGCGATCCGAGCACCGCCGGCAGCTGGCAGCGCGGCGGCCCCGGGAGACGGGAAAGTTCCCCGCGCGAGCCCCGAGATGCCGGGCAGCGACACGGCGCTCACCGTGGACCGGACCTACTCCGACCCGGGCCGCCACCAGCGCTGCAAGAGCCGGGTGAGGGGCGCGGGCAGGGGGGCGCCGCGCCGAGGGCCGAGGCCGGGTGGGCCGGGCCACCGCGTGAACTAACTCTCGCCCCCCTCCCCGCCGTGGGGGGAGGGGGCCTGTCGCTCTCCCTCCCCTGCTGCCCCGGGGGCCGGGATTCCCCGCCCCTGTCCGCGCTCGTGGGGCTGCGAAGGGGGGCGTCGGCGCTCGGCCTGTGGCCGGGAGACCCCAGGTCCAGTGCCCGGGTGCGGCGCCGAGCAGAGGCCGGCTCGCCGACACCCCCACCCCCGCCCGCCGCGCTCCGCTCCGCAGTCCTCGGTCCCCGAGCGCCTTGCCGGAACGCGGGAGTCTCCCCGACGGCCGCGCTCCACCACCCTCTCCGCCGGCGGCGCGCGGCCGGGAGGCGCGGGAATCCCGCGGGCCGTGTCCGGGTGGGAAGGCTCCACCCCTCCTGACCTCCCGGCTGTCACCACGTCTCCCGGCCCGCGGGGGGCAGGTGGCGGCGGAGCTGCCCTGTGGGTCCCCCGCGGCGGCGGCCCGTGCTCGGCCTCGCCGGAGTTCGCAGCGGTGCAGAGCCGGCGCCCTCCCGGTTGTTTGCCGCGTAATTTGCTGTTGCTGATTTTGGCTGTGGGCGAAAATAGCTCTTCGGGGCATGCGGCAGAGCCGAGCTCTGTAGCGCTTCAAAATAGAGACGGAGGCCACAGCCGGGGCTTCGTCCCTCCCGGGAAGGGAAGCCCCCACCCCCTCGGAGATACCTTTGCCCTCCTGGGCGGGGGAATCGCCCAGGCTCCGCACCCCGTTCTCCCCTGGGCGGATCCAAGTGCCGTTTAGAACAGCACTTCCTGCACCCTGGCATGCTACCTGGGGTGCCCTGCTCAGCTAACTCACTCCTCACTTGCCCCGGATCAGAGCACTTGAGTGTCGGCTTCCCTGTATAAAGTTCACGAACTTAGAGTCTTGCCCAAGATGGAGAGGCGAGTCGGATGGGGGAAGCAGCAACACGGACAGCAGTGTGGGCCAGTTCCCTCGTGCAGGATTTGGGTGTTGAATCGTAATTCGGAGAAATAGTGAATTACCCCCGAAGTGAATCCTGGTAGGCTTCCCTGCTTTCCCTTTGTCATCTGTTAATCCATTTAACAGAACGATTTAAATTTTCACACATTAACTATATTTTTATATAAAGATAGTAAATATAAATATGTATATTTAACCCCTTGCATCCACTCCACTCTCCTGTTCCCTCCCCCAAAGAATTCTCACTTTTTGCAGGTTTTTGTTTAAAGTTTCATAACAATGTCCTGTGAAAGTAGCCAGCAGTTCCATTTGGAAGCACGCGCTGATAACAGATCTTTGCTCACCTGCACTTAGAATGTTTTGGAACGTTGCGGCTGGTGCACCTAGAGGTCACCCCAAGGAAAGGTGAAGCCGATCTTTACTTGGAATGCGTTTGTAATCGGGGGAGCCGCTGCTCGTGTCTCAGTTGACAGAAGGAAGTTCAGACCTGAGAAAAGAGTGGTAGCTTGGCTCCGCGTGTCACAACTGTGATCATCTTTGTGTAAACACGATTAGTAACCTTGGAGGGATGGGTGGCTCACCGTGAGCTCATCGAAGCGTTTGGCAAAACTCAGGGAACGTCACCGAACTCCCCCTTCATTCTCTGGCAGGTGGAGCTGGTAGGCTCTGTGCCTCAACCACTTGTTGGTGGAAAGTAGCAAAGCAAACAGGGAACTTAACTGCAGACTCAGCTGCTCTGCCACATCGGCCCTGGTCCCATGTCCCCGCCCGGCCGTCTTTTCTGTTGAAGTGCCACCACCTTGTGTGAAGGGGGTTTCTTATTTTCTTTAAAATTCTCCCGCAGTGTTAGACCTACAACACTGTTCTCATGGAGAGAGAGTGCGGTGCCTCCTAATTACAGGACGTGCTCTGAGGAATGCCTCGTTAGTGCCATTTTGTCACGCCAACAGCGTAGAGTGTACTTACACACCAACCTGGGATGCTGTGGCCTACTACACGCCTGGGCTGTGTGTTGCAACCTCTGTTGCTCCTGGGCCTGTTCCTGTACAAAACAACATGAGATTAAATCAAGAATAAGAGAAACTGATGCAATCAAGAGACGCAGTAAATACGAGATGGAGGAGGCTGCTCCCAGGATAAGGTCTACTGTTCAACAGCAAACTCTTTTTTGTTAGTGAGTGGAAAGAGTATACTGTAAAAGCATGATAAAGAGCAAGGTATGGCAAACACACAAACAGCAGCAGTTGTTTATTATCATTATCGAGTATCATGTACCACACGCCATCGTGTGTGCTGCACTTCTGTACTAGTGGCAGTGCCACAGACACGTGAGTAATGCGTCGGGCACAGCGTTACCATGGATGAGATGTCACTAGGTGACAGGAGTTTTTAAGCTCCACTATGATCTTGTGGGACCACCATCATATATCTGGTCTGTCATGAACTGTCACACTGTTATGGGGCTCATGACGACACCTGATTCTTAAATAGACCGTGTAGTGAAACCGTTAGAATCACGTGAACTGATTCTTCTCACTTACCTTGTTGGGCAAGGGAAATTGAGTGAGGACCAGAGGAAGTCAGACCCGGGAGGGCTGGGACCTGAGCGGACAGGAACCGCAAGGTCTACACGGTGACACTGATGTTCCTGCTTAAACTTCCTGAGCGTCTGCTTGTAGGGTTCTTGTTGTCGAGACAGCAAGGACTAGAGAGAGCTGGTGGAAATTCTGTAAACGCATTAAGACTTCTCAAGTGGGGCTGATGTCATTTCGAGTCTGTCCTTCGGCAGCCAGAGCCTGCTGTAGTGAGGGACAGGCAGCAGCCGTGTCCCCGTGCGGCAGTGTCCACCCGGCGGACGGTCCTGGGTCCCGTGTGGTGGTGCTCACCGCAGCGCAGCTGCACAGACGGGTTGGCTTTACCCTCGAGGCATGCAGAACAGAACAGCACGCCGTATTAGAGCTTAATTTCTTCATGTCACCCTCTCTCCTTGGTGATAAAGCATTTAACACGGGATTTTAAAAGAACGCTTTTGGAACTCACTTGATACATTAGCACCCCTAAAAACGCTGTAACTAACAAGAGCTGGGGGTGCATGTGGAGCGTCGATTAACCTTTCAGAGATACACAGTTTTCTCCCTGCACAGACCTAAGATGCTAGGAGATCAAGTTCTTAGTTACTGAATTGTCATTTTTTTTTCTTTTTTTTGAGTACAAAAGTGATACCCCTGTTGAGACAGCAGGGAGAATAGACATCCCTCTTGCTGGCCTTGGGTACCTTTGAAACCAGAACAATAATGAGGCAGTTTACAGTTTTAACATTGGAGAAGTCTATTTTTATAGCCCCGGAGGCTAACCTAGTTTTTTTGGGGGGGAGGGGGTCCCCCCTCAGTGAAATTGTAACATAACTAATCGGTAGTAAGAGAACATCCCTAAGAAGAAAGGGAGATGCTCTGCGCCCTCACGTGTTAGCGGCCGGTCCCCTGTGGGAGGTGGACGGTCTTTGTCTTGTTCTGTTGGTCCCATCGCGAACCGACTGCTCGTCATCCTGAATGCTCACCCTCCCCTCCGTCTCCCATCCATCAGCCATTCCACGGGGTCTTTCTTTGACATATCTCTGGAATTGGTCCCTTGCTCCTGTGTCCCCTGTCGTCTCCCACCACACCTAAGTCACTATGACTTCAGGAAGAGGTAACTGTTGTGCTGGGTTCCTCACAGCTCTGTGATTTGGTCACCTTCCCTTCCGTCCTGCCTGCGAGGATCAGACTATTCTGCCTACGGAGCCATTCGGCTAGGCCCCCAGAGATAGGTCCTGCTCACTAGGGGTGTGATCGTGGACCCTGCAATCATCCTAAGTCTTAGTTTCTTCTTCCACATCCTAGGGGTGCTGCCAGGACCAAGTCAGCAATGTCCATGCAGTGTTGGGAATGCAGTAAGAACTCAGTGGTCACCCTGTTTGTTTCTACTGTGTAGGAAGGGGCCGTGAGCTTGGGGGGTGCATCTTATTAACACTGTGGGCCGAGGAGATACCCTTCTGTTTCACAGGAGGAACTGATGATAGTGAGGGAAAGGCTGGCATCTGAAGATGAACCTGTGTCAGGCATGGTGGTTTGGAGGTAGAGCCAGAGTTGTATAATGAGTAATGACCAAGAGCAGTCCAGACAGAGAGGATGTCACAGCCTTCTCACAGTGGACATGGTTGTGTGGTGATGCGACACGGTGATGATCACGGGCGCACTTCCTGGGCGGGAACGGGAGGGAGTGGATGCAGACTTGCGTGGCAGGTGACACTGACCTCGTGAAGTGGGACACTGAGTCGTTGGTGAGCGCGCCGTTAATCAGTGATTTGCTCTGTTCTAAAACATTAACCCAGGAACGCTGAGTAACCATGAGTCTCCCAAGTTGGGGTTTTCTTACATTCAGGATGGCTGGAGGGATGGATGTGGAGCGTGGTTTCTGAGCTGCGCTTTGCTGCAGACCTACCAGTTCTTCCTTTAGAAGAAGGACCGATTGCCGGCCACCACCAGAATGCCCGCTTGTCACATCTGCCACTGACAGGTTGGATCTCGGGATGCGTTTTGCTTCAGACCCCACTGCCTGCGTCTCCGGGGCTGCTGTTAAGGCCAGCAGTCAACCTCATCCTTCCAGATGGAAAATGCCCGAGTCTTGACACAGGAGAGAGCCTGCAGCTTCGGCCCTGCTGTTTCTTAATTGTGTTTTTATGTCTTTAATGGCGTGGTGGGGGGTAGTGAGAGAGAAGTGAGAGGACTGTGAATCGAAGCACTGTGAATCCGAACGAGGACTTGACACTCCTTAGAAGAGGACCATGGGGTGTTAGGATCAGTGCATGATCCAACTGTTTCCTTGGCCTTGGGGGGAGGGATGCTGCTTGAAGGAAAACAGAGCATGTGTGTGTTGATTATTCCTCTGTAAGGAGGCGGAAGGGTACCCGTGGAAAGAAGACAGCGCTAACAGCCACCATGTACCAAGCCCTTACTATACACCAGGCACGAGATTCAGCCCGTCGGACGCTCTCCCTCCTTAAAGCCTCATGCTGTCTCCTTTATGGTTCCGTTTTGCAGATGGAGGAGTTGAGGCCCAGGTAGTTAAGGGATTGGTCCAAGGTCTGGGGCTGTGAGGGTGGCATGCACCCCATGGCGTCCGGGAATGTGCCTTTTAACCACTTCCCTGCCTTCTGCCTTTGCAGTGAATACTGGGGCAGCCCGGTCTTGAGCCGCCGAGCTCACCATCTGCGGGGCACCACCCCACACTGTGTGCTCACGACTCTGTGACACAGCACGTGGCCGGTCCTCTGCGCGTAGTCCCCTGTCCCCAGTAAACATGGGATGAGTGAATGGTTTAGAGCACTGACCTGGAAACTTTCTATAATGCCCTAGCGGCTATGAGGATTTTACCCATAGTTTGGGGGAGTCCTAAAGGCCATTAAGTAAACTCGTGATTTAAGGACAGAGTTGAGGAACCGTCTTGCAGCCTGATCACTGGTCTCTGGGGAAGGAATGTCTGACGGACAGGACGAGGGTGCTCTTCCTTGTCACAGCCTGATCTCAGCAGCTCGCCCGATGGGGCTCAGCCTCACTCGACCGGAGGCGTTTGCTCCTCACACTTCAGCACAAGTGTCTCAGAGGTTTCACTGTGTTACATCTGGACGGGAATTTTGACGTTCCCTCCAGACCATTCCGTTTGCAGAAGTAGAACAGGGACATGCGGCCAGACTCTCACCAGCAAAATTATGTAACTAATCCAGACCGATGAGGACTCACTGTTAATACCAGCTTTAAATATTTTGAAATACCAAGAAGTTCATTGCTGTGATAGGGGATAAACATTTCAAAATTAAACAAGGTCGAATGGGAATTTAAAATTGTTCTCAGTAGAAAAATGGACGAACAGATTTATAACTTTTGTTTAGTTTTCTAGGTGGAAGAAAAAGTGAATTTGAATTCTTGAATGTAAGGCCGTCATTCTTCTGAATTTATTTCCAGATTTGGGGCAGGGCTGGGATGAACAGAGGCGGCAATTCGTGTATCAGACTACTTAGCTGCACATGACACGGGTCTGCGGCCACTTTTTTAAAATTACCTTTCCTGAATGAGGTCCCTTTTACTATGTCTTTTTTTTTTCAAAATAAAGTTTTGAGAAATGAGTTATCTCTGTCTTGTGCTTCTACCGCTTGGGATAGGATATTGGGGAAAAACATGGCGGATGTATGAGTCCTGGAGTAAATCATCTGTGCCGCGGTCCCCAACCTTTTTGGTACCAGGGACGGGTTTTGTGGAAGACGATTTTTTCACGGACTGGAGTGGGGGAGGATGGTTTCGGGATGATTCGAGCATATCCCATTTATTGTGCACTTTATTGCTATTATGATGACATTGTGTTGTAATATATAATGAAATAATTATATAGTCGCCACCTCAGCGCCACCTCAGGTCATCAGGCATTAGATGCTCATAGGAAGCGCCCAGCCTAGATCCCTCCCGTGCGCAGGTTACAGTAGGGTTCATGTTCCTATGGGAATCTAATGATCTGACAGGAGGCGGAGCTCCGGCCGCTGATGGACAGGAGGCGGAGCTCGGGCCGCTGATGGATAGGAGGCGGAGCTCGGGCTGCTGATGGACTGGAGGCGAAGCTCATTGATAGGAGGCGGAGCTCAGGCCGCTGATTGATAGGAGGCGGAGCTCGGGCCGCTGATGGACAGGAGGCAGAGCTCGGGCCGCTGACGGACAGGAGGCCGAGCTCGGCAGTGATGGAGCGATGAGGAGCAGCTGTCAATACACATGAAGCTTTGTTCGCTGATGCTGGGCTGTGGCCCAGGGACTGGGGACGCCTGATCTGTGTATTTAACTTAGAACTCAACCCCAGTTTCTTCTTGCCTCTGAAGTGCTCTGTTGCTGTGAGTCTCTCACTGAGAGTATCTTTCAGCACCAGTGTCTTTAGTACGTATAATTTTACAACACAGCCCCTAAACACACACACACACACACACACACACACACACACACGTCATCGGGTTGTATTCCAACACTGGGGTGAGGCAGAGAGACGGCCCGTTGACCTGTTGAGAGGAGGTACGTCCCTGTCCCCAGTGAAGTGTCCCTGGGGAACCGTCTGTGACTTCTGCCTTCCACAGGATGACACGAGAGCCCGACTCCAGCATAAGGTGTGGCTTCACCACAGAGCACAAGACACTTCCCCTTAGATGCTCAAAGTCTGTGTGTCAAACTTAGTCCGTTCTCTGCCCCTGCCCCCAGTCCTGGTTAACACTTGTTGCCCATGTAGCCGACGCCCAAACCAGAAGCCTGGGAAGTGCCCGGAGTCATCCACGGCACGCCCAATGCATTGTTTACTTTGTATATCTTTTCCGTCTCCATCCTCTTGTTAATCCTAAGCATCACTCCCTTAGTTTCCTTCTGGATTTGAGGACTGGGATGAGGGGTGAAGAGGATGGACTTGGGAGTTAAACTTGAATGGCAGCACGTCCGCTTATTTGCTTAGTATTTCTAAATCGATTCACTCCTTAAAACTTAAGTTCGTTTGGAAAGTGTCAGGGTCATTCTTCTAGGTAAACATTCACCGGCCGCCCTGTGAGGCCTGCAGAGCCGATACGGAAAGAAGTTGAATAAACGCTGGAACTTTGTTATGGGGTTGTTAGCGCTAACCAGCGACTGCCGCGACGGAACCAGAGAGGTCGGGTTGAGGGCTGTTTTTCAAGGCCGTTCCTTGCTCGCTGCGATCGTGCCGGTTACTGCCGTTTACCACCTAAAATAACTCGGAATCGTTTGGAGAAACACTGGTCTTCCTGTATCATCCCTCCTCACTCTTGGAGGAAATACTTCTTGAGACCTGTGAACTGGAAGACACGCAGAAATGTGTTTTTCCTGGATGGTGAACATTTGAGAATCGAGTGTTGGGCTGAATGAAAGCCCACTCAGGTGAGTTGGGGGGCGGTCTTGTCCAGGTGGGAGCGCGTGGACAGCTGAGGCGGGGAGAACAGGAGTTGTGCCTATTCCAGGCTGTGTCTCTGGCCTTCTGGTGACCTGAGATCAGCTGCAGCAACGGCAGGCCTGAGGCCCAAGCGGGGACCGTCGAGAAGACAGGGGCTTCCTTGCGAATTTCAGGCACGGACAGGAGGTGGTGGAGAAGACGTTTCGGCGCTGTGGCTTTCCGAAGTCAAGAAGAATCTAGTTAAGGTGTGTGTGTAGGCTTGTTCCAGTGGGAGGGAGCTGAACGGTCCTGCAGCCTTCTCCAGAAACTTCAGTATGAGCACTGGCCCAGAGGTAAAATGCAGCCTTAGCGAAAGCGTGCTTCAGCACCTCAATGTGTTTACTCCAGTGTGTGCGGCTGTGTGCTGGAGCCTGCAGTCCCCACTTTCTGCCTTTGTAAGGATATTGTGACAGTCTAGAAGGCCTGGGACTCGACTTCAGATTGTCAGTGGTGTACTGTTTTCATCTCACTAAAGGAAACAGGTGGCCTCTGTTTGAGACTGAATCACTCGTTGGCATGGATTTTAATTGATCTGAAAATCAGTAAGAGCTTTGCAGGCTACGTGTGGCCATCAGGCAAAGTGCTTGAAAGCCTGGACCACGAAAAGCACGGAAGACAAGAGTGGAACATGGAGCTAATGCCGTGGAACTGTCTAATTCCGTTCTTTAGTATCTGTCTTGAACCACCCCACAAGATGGCAGGGCAAAAGGGGACTTCATACCCTCTTTGTGTTTGCATAGGCCTGAGGCGCAGGGGTGTCCCTGGGGTCCTTCTTTGTGGCCGCCCATGCCTGCCCTCTGTGCCTGGGGGCACCGGCTCCATCCCTTCACACTGGGGAACGGGGTGGGGGGTGGGGCGGTGGGAGTGGGGAATGATGATGTTTTATCTTCACCAGGAGCCTGGTAGGCGGGGCTTCGTAAATACTGACTCCACCCAGTGCACGTGGGTTTGTTGTAAAATTGGACTCTGGGACTTGAGAAGCTGGAAGACATGCCAGTCTTGGCTTATATCAGCGCAGATTAGTCTGCCCTGTTTTATTTGTTGCACAGGGCTGTAGTATACGGGTATTTCATCATTTATTCAAACCTTTTCTTTAAAGGACGTGTGTATGGCTTCCCGTCAAGCCCTGCAGGAACCGCCCTTGCTCATGTGCGCTGCTGCGCATGTGCAGGATGTTTGCAGGCTGTATTCTTAAAAGTGCAATGGCTCAGCCGAGGGCGCAGGCATTTTCCGTGATGACAGTGCCGGACCGTGCACTGGACCTACTCAGTGTCCAACGCTAGGAGCTGGGGGGGGTGCAGCAGTGAACGGAAATGATAGTTTGTGTAGCTGTATCCAGGTATGAAGATGCCTCAACGCACACCTTTCTGGTGTTAGGAAGTTTTATGAAGGTTTTTTGATCCGTACCCATCTGATAGGTGATAAACGGGTAGTTCATTTTAATTTATGTTCTTCCTGATAAGAATGATACTGATCATACTTTTAAAACCTTTTTTTTTTTAAATAAATGCAGATGCACGGGAAATTGCAAAAAATAGTACGTGGGTGTCCACGTACCCTTCACCCCGATTCTTCCCATGGTTGCATCTATAGTCCGATCCATGGACCGTATTTTTCACCTATTTAAGAAAACATTCGTGCTGTGAACTCTCAGTTTGTGTATTCTGGCCTTTTAACCTCTTAAATTGTAGGAGTATTTTTTACTCACTAGGTGAGTTGTTTGGCACCTCCGCTTTTTCTAGTTTGTCATGCCCGACCATGTACCTTTTCGGCTGTTACGTAACAACTCGCCGTACCTTTCGCATCTTGAGACAGGCCCCGTGTGCAGTCTCCTAGTGTCCTTCCACCAGGCGTTCAGACCCCCCCCCCCACCTGCCTCCTCTGCTCTGTGTGGCTCCGCCTACAATCCAGGGGTCAGCTGGGAGGACAGTGTGCCCCGAGGCCTGGAGTCCTTCTCCAAGCACGCTGGTTGTTGACTGAATTAAGTTCCGTGCAGCTGTAGGACTGAGACCTTCCGCCCCTAGAGGCCACTCACTGTCCCCTGCCATGTGACCCTCTCCACTGCAGGACAGTTTGTTTCTTTAGGGCCAACAGAAGAGCATCTCTGTCGTATTTTGCCTCTGACCTCTAGCCCTGGCATGTCCAACCTGCGGCCCAGGCCGGCTTTGAACGTGGCCCAACGCATGTTCTTAATATGAATGAGATTTTTTGTGTATGTGACCTTTTTTTCTAACTCATCAGCTGTCGTTCATGTGAGTGTATTTTATGTCGCCCAAGACGATTCTTCTTCTTCCAGTGTGACCCAGGGAAGGCAAGAGGCTAGACACCGCTGAGTGCTTTGTGGGGTCCCCAGCTCTGTGCTAGGTCCTGACATCAGTCAGAGGTGGGGGCTGCCTCCTGGGGCCCAGGTGGGCTGGACAGACCTACAGACAGAGAACGGCAGTGCTCCCGGGAGCCCTGGCCTCACTTGGACCCTTCTGGAAAGAAAGGACCCGGAGCCCACCATGAGAGGCTCTGACCAGGAGAGAATGGCGTCACGCCATTCAGACTCACACCCCCTGCAAAGTGTCACCTGTCAGTTGTTCGTGGGACGGGATTGGCAGAGACGGAGACGTGGTACCCACTCACCTCTGATTCCCTTGGCTGTGCACTTGGTATACGTGTGTGTGTGCAGTTTCGTTCCCTCGTTCGAAGGAAGGACTAAGTCATGGGCGTCACGGACAGGTTCTTTGATTTGACTCAGATGAGGACGGGTGCTGCAGAAAAGGAGGCACGGAGATGTCCGTTGTCATGGCAACCAGCAGGTTTTGGGTTTTGTTGTTGTTGTTTTTAATAGTGGAACACTGCCTTTGTACCCCAAACCAGTCACCTTTTTTCTTTCTTTCTTTAAACTACAGCAAAAAGACAGACGCAAACTCAGGAAATGATAGCGGCATCTCTCACCGGGGTTGTCCTTGCTTTGGAAACAGTGTGTCAGCTCCTTTGTAGAATTTCAGAGCTGAAGGGCTCCCTTCAAGCACCTCCGACCTTGACAAAACCGGGGGCTGGGGCTTTCCTGTTATTGTTGTGTGTTGCCCTCACGTCCACACACCCACCCCCCCACCCCCACCCCTGTCCCGATCAGCCTAATCCACAAGGCCAGGAGCTTTACAAGGGAGAAGGGCGAAAGCACATTTGGAGTTGGGCAGGCATCACGCGTGGGTTCCAGCCCCTGTCCTTGGAATGCTTTTGCTGTTTGACCTTGTGCGACCTGGTGCTTGCTTCCTCTCCATCCGCCAGCCCGCTGACGTGCTTTGCATATCTCACTCCTCCGCGTCACTACGTAGGCAAGTTCAAAGTCCACCCTTTGCTGTCTCAGAACTCCTGAAGACTTGAACCCTCAAGGTGTTCTTTTTAATTAAAATAAGCTGGATGTTGCAGGCATACGTAAGAGGAGGTACTGAGTCTTCTCATCTCACGCACCACCCTGGGGTGCTTCCCACCCAACCTGTGCCTGAGTCCATTGTGAACCAAGAATTGTCACTTGTGGCTCCCTTGTCGCTGCCCCCTGGGAACTGGACAGCCATTGGATCTCCAACGCCAGACATGAATCTTGGTGCTATGGTTACGACCCTGAAACGAAAACCCATCTAGCCAACGGGAAACTGCCCCTTCCCCACGCCCCACAAAGGTACTGCAGGAGAGGTCAAACGTGAGAACGATGGTCGTCCGTCTCTTGGACGTGAGAGGGGTTGAGCTGGGACTCTGTTCCTCTGGGGCAGGTGGTCAGCCAAAGCTTTCCTCTGGAAGTTTAAGAAGGTTGCGTCCAAAGTGGCAGAAGAAAATGTCAAGTGGTGGCAGGCAGGTGACTAGTTCTTCCACCACGACAACGTGCTTGCCTGCACGGCGCTGAGCGTTGAGCAGTTTTGGACCCAAACCAGCCTGACCCCCACACCCCACCCTCCCTGTTCACCCGATCTTGCCCTGAGAAGCTTTCTGTTTGTTTGTTTCCCTGGATGAAAAATGTCCTCAAAGCGAAACGTGTGGCCGATGTGGAATAGGTGACACACACAGACACACGCACACACACACAGACACACGCACAGACACACACACAGACACACGCACACACACGCAGACACACACACACATGCACACACACACACAGACACACACACACACAGACACACAGACACACACACACACACACACAATACGGCAGAAGCACCGAAAGACATCAGAATCAACAAGGTCAGAAACTGTGCTGCGCCGGGGGAGAAGTGTCTGCTTTGCAGGTGACTGAAGTTTAAACGTGTAAGAATAAACACAAGTTTTTATAAACAACTTCCAGGGTTTTGGGGTCCCCCGCCCCACCCCTGGCGCTGTAAGTAAACTATTTTTAGCTGCAAGTCTGGTGTCGATCCTAACGGGACTTCGGCACGAACGCCCATGCTTTCCCACATTGCCCCCACTCGTCATTTGGCGAAGCTGGTTAACCAGAACCAGGGTTGGGTCGCGTCACTGGGGCGAGTCTGCCTGGCTTGGCTTTGACTTTGCTGCTGAACTCGCACAAGAACAGGCACCGAGACTTTGTGGCCGTGGCCGCTGTGGAGCCCAGCGTCGGCAGGCCTTGTCGGTGACCAGCCTTTTGAGGGACGCAGCAGGTGTGTGGCTCCAGGTCCCCTTGGGTAAGGGGCCGGGCACTGGCTCAGGGTCCTCCCAGGGCTAGCTGCCGCCGTGCAGGTGGGGTCGTAATTACAGGCGGGTGCAGGCAGAACCGGCCCCTGGGCCAGGAAAGGTGCAGACCCTGCTGGGACGGAGAGGACGCGTCACACCAGCGCGTGGCAGCCCGGAGGCCCGCCCTGCACGCCGGGTGAGGAAACGAAGCTGTGGCTCCGAGCGCCGACCCCGCCGTGGGGGGCGTGGGACTGAGCTGCTCTGACCCCCGCTCCGGGGCTGGCGAGGCCGCCCGTGCAGGACTCTCCCAAGGACGGCGTGAACGTGCTGGCTCACGGCGGGCGCTCGACGCGCGCTAATTCTCCGTCCTTGAGCAGCGCAGCTCTGGGTCTCAGACACTTTCCTCCAGCAGGGGCAGCACACAGGGTCACTTGTCCTGTCCAGACTTTCTTGAGGATGGGTGGAAATGAGTATTGCAATTTGGTAGCTGCTGACGGACACGTGTTTGCTAACCAGGTCCTCGAATTTCAGGAGGCTTGCCTAGAAGCGGGTAAAAATAAGAAAGGAAGGCATCCTAGGGACATTTTTATCCTCTTTGCCAGGACTTAATTGTCTTCTTTGGAATGTCCCAGCTGCGGCGTTTTTACCAAACGGTGGCTAGTGTGGGCTCAAGGGTTCAAGTTCGCCCGCGTGAAAGTTTCAAGGTCCGCGCAGATATTTAAAAGAAAGGGTTGGATTCTTTTTTTAGCCTCTGTGCCTTAGTTTTGTTTTTGTTTTTTTTTTTAAAGAAAGGGCTGTTCTTCTGGTCACTAAGCCGTTTTTTAGACCCACAGGGAAGTCATAGTAACTGGCTCTGTGTCTGATTGGCTTCCATGGCAACAGAGCGTTGTGACCTTATTGGAGGCGCGTGGAAGTATGCCAAGAAAGATAAAAATCAGCGTGTGGACTACGGCCAGCCAGACGACTGCGGGTTTGGTTTGTGTTTCTTGGATCACGTGCCTTGCAACAGAACAGTCTCCCGAGCCGCCACCGGTCTCTTCCAAATTCGCGTCCCATGTGTTCTCCTGAGGTCGTAGCGCGGCAGGCCCATGTCCGGAAGGCCTTTCGGCATCTCGGCTTTTGTGCGTTCACTCGTCCATCCTTTTCTTACATCTTGCAAAATTTTCTTCTTCTTTTCTTCTTCTTTTTAACTCACTACAGTGGTGGTAAGAACCAGAGCTGATTCCCATTTCCAGGGTGGAAACGAGATGCCTCACGCTCTCTGTGGGACTGCTCGCGGCCGTCAGTGGCGAGGCCATGGGGGAGGGCCAGTGCGAGGCAGCTACCGCCCGAAGGGACCCTCCCTGGATTCAACCCAGCTGGGTGCCTTCCAGGTTAGACGGCCTCGTGCCCATCCGTGGCTCTCGGTGGTGGGTGTGGAGATTCCGGTTCCAGGGCGAGGCCGTGGAATCTCTGAGTTCTTCTCTGTCCCAACACCAAGGTGCAGGCTGGCGCTCTTGTCACCCCAAGGGCGTGGTTATTAGGGTTCTTGTGCTAAAGGGCCTAATAGTTGACCAGAGAATCGGGACATCTGAGGACTCCTGAGTCACCCCTCCCCTGGTTGTAAACATTTGCGGCTGTATTTGCTGTTCGGTCAGAGGCTCTGTTCTGTGCTCCCCCCTCGTCCTGATCCTTGAACGTGCAAGAACTCCAGGGGCTGGTAGCTGTGAGCCATGCTTGCAGGTTCAGTCACGCTTTGAGTCCCGGTGTGTTCGGACACGCCCTCTGGGGTCAGACTTCATTAGTCACTCATTTATGGCCGCCTCCTGCTGAGTCAGAAACTGCACAGGTCCTCATGATAAACACAGTCTGTGGTATGGGTTTAAGAGCCACGAGTGAGCTCACCAGGCTTCCCGTGCCCCCGCTGCCCCTGACCTACATCGGTGTTCCGCAGACTTCCCTGTTAATAAGGATGACCTGGGACACTGGTTTAATAGGAAACAATGTTCGCTTTTTTTTTTTCCTGACTAACTACCTTAATGTAAAAAGTGCAAGTGCACAGAGAAAAATTCTGATTCGCTGGGCCTGGTGTGGGCTAGGATGGCCACAGCCTCAGGCCATCTTCCAGTCACAGGAGGTTCCGGAAATGCCAGACGAGCTTAGCAGTTTTCAAACTTGCTTTGGGCGTAAGGATTGGGGGGGGGGGGGACTGGGAGGGAGAAAGGAGATGTCTAATGCAGGTCCCCAAGTTCTGCCCCTGACCAGGGCTCAGGACTCTGGTGATCGCAGCTGCAGTCACAGAAGCACCGGTTTACAGTATTGGGGCTCCCTTCCAGCCCTAGAGCTGGCCTCTGAGCACCCCAGAACCCCAGAGAAGCCAGAGAAATCGCGCTGGTGGGTGGGGCAGGGCCAGGAGGGTTCTAGGGTTCAAGCCAGTGCTCACTCCAAACTCCTTATCAGCGTTTTTAAAACATTACTTGTTTTAAAATAAATTTCAGAGTCACCCTGCTTTATAGGGTGAATACTGCTGTACGTGTAAAGGCACTTGTCCCGCCCCAGGGGGGTGGTTCAGTGGAGATTATGGAAGAGTCTGTAACCATGCAGCTGGGGCCTTAGAGACAGAGAGAGGTTCCTAACGAACAGCCGCGTTAACCATTAACGGAGCAAACACATTTTCATGCAAATCTGCCCTTACCTTCTAACTGGGCCCCTGTTGTTCTATTTCCTGTTTAACAAAGATTAAAATGACACCGTTAAGCAGAGAGTTCAGTAAATCACCCACAGAAGCCTGAATCGGGGAGATTCACTTTTTCCCTGTTAACTGGCCTAACAGAAAAAGTGCACATTCTTAGAAAAAAAATAATGATCCCACAGCACGAAAGGGCATGTGTTTCCGGGTCACCTTTACAGATGTGTTCTGCACAGGACACGTGTGTCCTCATCTATTTAACGAGTTTTATCGACAGACCGTGTGAGCTCCTCCTAAGGGGTGGTTTCCCCCCGTTTGTTGCGTCTCTTTTCGTCACCGTGTATGGGTACATCCCTGAGAGCAGAATTGTTGGGTCGAGGTGCGTGTGCCTTTTAAATAGAGATGGATGGGACCGAAATGTTCTTCCTAAGCGTGGCCCCAGTTTACTTGGGGAAATCTTTTCTCCAAAGACATTCCGGGCCCCGTCGTCCGGATGGAGCAGGTAAAACTACCCGTCTGCTTCCAGCGGTGCCCAGCCTTGGGGCGCCCCTGGGCCACACCGGACGAAGAACTGTCTTGGGCCGCACATAAACACACTCACACGCATGATGGCTGATGAGTTAAAAAAAAAAATTGCAAAGCAAGTCATAATGTTTGAAGCGAGTCTGCGAATTGGTGTGGGGCCGCGTTCAAAGCCGTCCTGGGCCACGGGGGGCAGGAATTCAACACGTGTGTCGTGAGGACGAGGAGGCCGTGAGAGGTATCTAAGGTGCTGGGAGGGGACAGAGGCCAGAGGAAGGCATCGTGAAGCGAGGAGCCAGCCCTGCGGTTCCGGGGAGAAGGGCACGGACCCGGGACTGGTGCCCAAGGGCGTGAGCCGGCCCCGCAGCCCAGTGCCAGGGAGGAACTCGCGCTCCCCCGGCCGGCGAGCCCTTTCCCGACGTGACCGCGCCTCAGGGAGGTGCGGGGGGCAGTTCTGGGGGACGCTCTGCGGTGATGACGGGCTGGCTCTGCATTTTACGCGGCTCCTCTGATATGGGTCACAGGGGCTGTAGGGGTGGGACCCCAAGGACTGTTGAAACGGAGAGAATTGTGTCTCCGGCACCCACGCTGACGCCGTGCTTTGTTCGTCTCCTTGGTGTCCAGGGGAAGATGTCGTGGGTCGGGAGCCAGGTGGCCTGGGGGCGATGCTGGCCTAGTGTGGCAGATACCAGCTGACCTGGCCATCTGTCAGCCTTCAGTTTGCCTCCTGCTGGCAGCAGGAGAGGAGAGGATCTCATAGACACACAGGAAGGGAGTGGAGCCTATTGAAGTCTGGGACGGTCACGTCTAGTCAGAGAAGGGCCTAAATGTCCATGGGTGTCCAATCTCTAAGATTGCCCTACACTTGGGGTGGCTGGTTGGCTGTCTTGTGAGTTTAAAGGGAGCTGCCCAGAGTCCAGAAAATCTGAGAGCATCAAGAACCTCAGGTCAGAGGTAGGCACACTGGGGGCAGAGGGGACATGTCTTCCTCAGCACTTAGGGGCCAGACGGCCCTCTCAAACTGGTCACACTTGAGTCACACCACGTGCGGCTCCAAGACTGTAACTCCGAGCTGCATCATTCTCTGCGTTTAATCAAAATAATTCAGTGAGCGGGTGACTAGAGAGCTCTCCAGTGGTTGTCGAGGAATTTTCTGTCGGAAACGTGTGTGCGTGTGCGTGTGTGTGTGGTGCCGGGAGCTGCTATGACGAACAGGAAGTGGGCCCGCTGAGCGGAGCTGTGGCCGAGCGGGGCCAGCGACTGGCGACGGAGCGGGTAGCGGGAAGGAAGACGTGATCGTGCATGTGGTTTGAGCAGGTCCGTCGGAGGTGAGGTCAGATGTCCAGGGACCAGGATGTTTCCAGACCAGGGCGGCGGCCCTAACAACGGGCAATTCGATGGGGAGCCCACACTCGGAGGCAGAAGAAAACAGGACGAAAAGGCCCGTGTGTGGGATGTGGAACTGAGTTCTGCGTGCCTCAGCCCTAGGAGCGGTCATCCCGATTTTTCACCTCACCCTGAAACAATAAGAGGGCTGTGTGGAAGACGTCCAGCCAGCAGGGCCTCTGTTTGACCATTTACGTGGCTGGGTACTTTCCTCGTCTGGGTCTTACGTGAAAACTGCTATTGATTGAACATTGGGTTTCAGGCCAGATCCATTGGCTAGAATTTGTTTGACACTGATTTAAGGCCTTTACCTGAACTGAGCCAGGGGACAGAGGCTATGCAGGATGCACAGGCTCCCTCTGAAACAGTACGGTACGTCCTACGCGAAGAGCCAAGTTCTGTTATGTTGACGGGGCTTTATTAGACCCACAGAATTCGCTCTTTTCTCTCCAAACCCCACGGCCCTCTCCTCCCCCACCCCATCCCCAACACGGAATTAAATCAATGCCACTTAAACCACGTGACAATTTTAGATCTTCGCATGAGTTATTTAATGGGAAGGGCAGGAGACGCCAGGTCCCCAGGAGCGTTGTTCTGGTGTGAGTTTTTTGGTTTTTTTTTTTCTTTTTTAATATGATTTATGGCAATTCAAATATTGGAGAATCCGTTCATACAAGGGAGGTCGAAAGGGATTTAAAGACGAGTGACTGACAACAAGAAAGCTTATAATCTTGCAAGGGTTAGTGCTCAAATTATTACAGTATCACGAAAGGGCAAGAGGAGACCGTTCGTTCTGAAATCGTCCGTGTCCTTGTCTGCTCTCCTTCACTTCCAGGAGGCATTTCCTCAGATGAGACCAGAGTCTCAGGCAGATTCATTTCCTTGCCCAAGGTCATGCCGCTTGTAAATGGCAAAGCTAGGGGTCAGTCAGGTCTGCCTGACCCCCAAGTCCATGCATGTCCTCTCTCTAAAACGTTCCAAGGCGCTGGCAGTGCCCAAGCCGATGCCGTTTCCTCGGGCCCCCTGTGCTTAAATGTCCTGTAGGCACCTCAAGTTCGCCGTGTCTGAAGCTGAGCCCTCCTGTACCCCAGCCCTCCCGTGCCCCTGCCTCCCCTCGGGTGCCCGTCTTGTGAACCATGGTACTGGCCGTGCAAGTGGGGTTACCTAGATGCCCCCCCGAATCCCCACCGCTGGTTGCCCTCAGATCCTTTTGAGGCTGGCTTCCTTGTGCACCTGAACCCCCATCCTCCCCTTCCTCATTCTCCCCCTCCATCCAGCCTTCGCCACCTCTTGCCTTAGATGTGGGCTGACCAGACGTCCCATTTCAAACAGGACAGAAAACAGTGGCCCTGTCCCGTTTCAGACAGCCTCCTGACACCTCGATCGAGCCCCGTGCGACAAGGCGGGCCCTCCGAGGCGCGTTTCCAGCCGGACGTGTGGGCAGCCTCCCGCGAGGACGGCCACCGGCTCCCGTCCGCTCTGCCAAAATGCGCTCCCTCTCCCGCTTTCTCAGAGGGACGCGTCGGAGACGGGGAGCTGACCGTGCCAGGCCCCTTCGCGGCTGCCGCGTGGCCCATCCCCTGAGATTCAGGCACCTTCGGGGGCACCCTCGAGGTCTGAGCCCGGAGTCTGCCCACCCAGTGCTTCCCCCACATCCTGACCTGCTGTCCGGCTGGCTGACTCAGAGCTCACCTGGCCAGAAGCGCCTCCGGACTGACACCCACTTTGTCCCTGCCCCCTCCTGCCGCCCCTCCCAGTGCTGCCTCGTAGCCACCATGCCCACTTCTCACGGCGCTCGTCAGTGGCCGTCATTGTGTCCCTCGCCCCGTGGCTACCCCGGCACGCCTCGCTGTTCCTGGCACGCTGGGGCCCGGGGAGCATCTGTCTTGGGGCACGCAGCAGCAGAGGAAAAGCCCCCCCGGCTGCCACGCGCTGCCCGGGAGCCCCTGCCCCACCCTGGGCGCCGTGACCGCTCCTCCCGGCTCTGCCACCGTTCTCGTCGGGGTTTCCCGGCTCACGTCGCTGCCTGCCATCCACTCCACCGGCCAGAGCTTGTTGAGCCGAGCCCGGCTCCGCATCGGCACCACGGGCGTGGTGTTGTGGGGTAACAGGACCCCTTATTTGTCTGCCTCTGTGTGCGTGTGTGTGTGTGTGTGTGTGTGCGCGCGCGCGCCCTTCTGGGAGCACAGAGGGCCCATTTGTCCCCCAGTGTGTCGGACACAGTATGGCATTTGTTGCTGGCAGTTTAATTGATTACAGGGCAGGGCGGGGAGTTTCTCCGGGGCAAAGGCAGGACTGCCCAGAGACAGGGGAGCATGTCTCCAGGCGCCCGGGTGAGTCAGGCGGAGGTGCGGAGGCACTCACAGGTGTCCCGGGCCGGAGGGCCAGCTGCTGGCCGCTGCGGTCCGCTCCCTGATCTGTCTGTCCTGTGACGTTTGGTAAGTCTCCTTGCTGCCCTCCCGGCTCAGCCAGACTGTAAGTCTGTAGAGCTTGGTGGTCATTCATATTGAGATGCTTGAAAGAAACACAAATCACTTCTGTGCACTTTGGCTTTGTGTTCCCCCAAATCCTTCCCTAATCTCTCAGCGGGTGTCTAGGTAGTTACATTGTCTAATCGCCTAAGGAGCCACCAGACGCCTTGGTGGGCGCTTTGAAAGCATGAGCCCAGCGAGTGTGAGAGGCACCAGCTCCAGGCTGGCCCGGGGCCAGTTCTCCCCGCACTTCCTTGTGGGTCTGACAGTAATCGTGGGTCTGAGCAGACTTGAGTTGGAAGGTAACTTTGACCTTTAGCATCTGATCTTTTGGCACGTGGGCAGCCCCAAGTCCTCCCTTCTCCGGAAAGACCGGATTCCAGAAAACCAACTTTGTGTGACGGCCACCGCCAGCCCACCACCAGGTAGAAGAAAGGCGTGGTAGCTGCCTCCAGGCCTGGGGCTGGAGGGGAAGCTGCAGAGGGGAGCGCAGCGTGGGTCTGACGGCCCGGGGCCCCTTGGCCATCCTCAGACATCATGGTGACAGATGCCACGCTCCCTGTGGGACAGTGAAGGTTCCATCTCCCCCGAACTCTGCCCAGGTGAGCTGCCTGATGTCATGCAAAATCTGTATTCAGTCTGTGGCTTTGTGTGTGTGTGTGTGTGTGTGTGTCTTTATCTCGGGAGACTTCAGTGTGTTGCTAAATTTACAGAATTCTGTTGCTATTACAGAATCTTTTTGCCGGTTGCTTGAGTTCTGGTGAACAGAGTCTACTTGCACTTTTCTGGCATCTACCCGTCCCCATGGGTGCCAGTTAATTGAGAGTCTGCTGCATAAATATAATTTTCCTTTCAGTTCCCGGACATGAAAATAGTTGAACACATTGATTAATTCAAGTCATTGTTTTCCATTAGTTCTGCATCAGAGGTTTGACTAGAATCTCCCCAAGGGGGGCTTCTTTGTTGATAATGATCTGTAGCCCTTAGAAACTAAAACAAGTGAGGTATGGAAAACTGTAAGAGTTTGCTGCTTATCATTTGATCCTTTGCATCTAGGAGGTTAAGTTTCTGTTATTGAAATGTGTGTGTGTGTGTATTTTGGCCAGTTCTAACAGCAGAGCATCTCTTTTTTTACCGTTTTATTTTAAATTTATTAGGGTGGCATTGACTAGTAACAGTTACCTAGGTTCCAGGTGTACAGTTTTACAATGCGTCACGTATGTGCTGTGTTGTGTGTTTGTCACCCAGAGCCAGGTCTCTTTCCATCACCCTAGATTTGAGACCCTGTCCCTTCCCCACCCCCTAGCCCCCCTCAGGTCACCACTCACCACTGCACTATCGATTGTGTCCATGAGTTTTTGTTTCTTTGTTGCGTTCAGCTTTGCGTTCCACAAATGAGTGGAATCATATGGTTCTTGGTGTTTTCTGTCCGGCTTATTTCACTTTGCGTGATGGTCTCAGGGTCCATCCTAAATGTCCCTATTTCGTCTTTTCTCATGGCTGAGTTGTATTCCATGGTGTGTGTGCACTACAGCTTCTTTAGCCAGTCGTCTATCAGAGGACACTTGGGCTATCTCTGTGACTTGGCCACCATGAACAGTGCTGACAGCAGCGACATTAGTAGCCTCTTAGCGTTTTGAGTGCAGCCGTTGACAGAGACAGTAGGGCGGGCGGGTGTGGCCGGTGTCAGAACGAAACGGGAAGCTGTCCCCCGCGGTGCTGGAGCACTGCTCATACGTAAAACAGCTGCCACTGCGCTCTGTGCAAGGTGGTCCAGAAGCTGTGGGAGTGGGGTCTCTCCTGGCCAGCTGCTGGGTGACAGGCTGCCCCGGGGAAGCCCTGTCCATGCTGGCCGGCCGTTCCACCACCGGCCTTTTCTCGCCCAGCTGACTGCGGAGTGAGTGCCTCAAGTGCAGACAGGGCGGTTTGCAGGCTGCCTGGGGAAACTGGGGGCCTCTCTCTTGGCTGCCTCTCACATTCCTGAATGTGAACCAGTGACAATAAAGACCTGGGAAGATTTAAGTTGGGACCTGTTGCAGGTGATGAGGGCCTGAGGGCCTTTGCTTCCAGGTCACAATTTAAAGTAGGGCCTCCAATTTAGCTTTTCATACTTTAACCAAAGAGGTAAGTATCGAGCCAGAGATAGAGCCGTAGGAGTAAAAGATGTTATTTATCATACAACTTCCACACGCATCTGCATGCACACGTTTAGTTTATGTGTCTGTGTCATTTATTCCATAGTTTCTATTTTTTAAAGGTTTGTACATTGTAAAATACCCCATTTAGACGATGTCCATTTAAAAAAATAACATGAAATATCCCCGTGCCTAAATCCTAGGGTAAGAAGTTGAACTTGACCCTGTGACCTTTTCCCTGTTTGCATATCCCTTTATCATAAGCCTCCCTACCCCATAAGAGGTGTTACTGTCCCAAGGTTTGTGTTAACCATTTCCTTGCTTTTTTTTTTTTTTTTTTTTTTTTCATTTTACCACCTTTGTGTTTATACTTAAAGCAGGGTTTGCCTGCATTTAACCTTTATGAAGTGGGATTTACAATGCATGTCTTCTTTAAAGATTTACTCATTTTAATTCTTGTATCTAGGTTCATTTCATTCCACTGTATAAATGCACTCTGTATCCATATCTATCTGTCATCTATCTATCTAGCTGTCATCTATCTTCTGTCTATCTTGTCTATCTGTCTGTCATCTATTTATCATCTCTGTCTGTCTGTCTGTCTGTCTATTCCTCCTATTGCCTGTAGACCTTTGGGTGATTTCTGGGTGGCGGTGGTGGTTTTCCGTTGTGTGAACATTGCTGCTATGCGTATCCTCCGTGTACTCTCAGACTGTGGGCCTTTGTTCTCAGGAATAGAATCTCTGGGTCACTCGGACATGTGTGTGATCAAATGCCCAACAGTTTTTAATGTTTTAAGCATTTATTAAATGCAAGCATTCCATCATGTATCTTGTAATCCCATTTCAGCATCACTTCATTTAAAAATAAATCCTAGAACCATCGAAAAAAATCTTTTTCATGGCAATAGCCCTGCCCTGCTTGGGCTTCCCCCAAACTTGAGCCTGTGGGAGGTAGCTTTATTGCTTTTTGCAGTTGTCGCAGAAACCGTTTTTGAAGGGCAAAACTGTAAAACCTGAGGATCACAAATAAAACATTGTAGCCCTCAGGAGTCGCATGAGCTGTGTGCAGACAGTTACTGTAATAGATGGACTCTGTGACTCTCTTTGGCCCCCATGGTTGGGGACACACGTGCCTGTCACATGCTGCCCGTCGGCGCCTGTGATGCACTCACGAAGAGCCTGTTAGGGGACCCGTCATCACCCACACAGTGTGGATCCAGAGCTGTGAGTGTGTGGGAACTGAGTTCTCAGTAGAAACGTCTCAGTGGCATTGGCCCCCTGAGGAGATGGATGGCGTTTTGGGAAGAGTTATGTAAGAAAGACGTAACGTTACTGTAACACGTGATTTTTACGGGATTTTACTTGAAAACTTATATTTATGACTTGACAATTCCAGCTGAGTTCCATAAAAAAATATTTAGAACTACCTAGAATGACCAGAAACTGTGGTTTTATTTTTTTTGGCGGGGGGGGGGGGATTGGACTTAGAAGTCTCTTTCAGTGGGGAGCTTTTCTAAAGGAATCCATATACTAACTCAGCAAGTTAGTTTGCATTGCAAAAATGCTTAGCATCCTGGACACTCAGGCCAGTTGTTTTGCTATTGTTAGGAAAATTCTAGGCCCTAAGAGGAAACGAGAAGTGTCTTGAACGCCCTAACGAAACTTTGCCTGTTTTTGCATCATAGTTTTGGTTGGAGGATGTAGACATGGGGGACTTTCTTTAAAAATACGAAAAGGTGAAGAAAAACACACTAAACCAAAAAGGGAATATAAGATCAAAAGTATGTCTGGTCCCAAATTCTCGGTCCTGTTTTCCAAAGGTAACTACCACTCCCAATTCCTAAAAGAATCCTTCTAGAAATTTCCATGCAGAGTATGCTTGTGTACATTTCCCCAAAGCCCAGTGCAGCCCGTTACTGAACTTGGCCCCTCTGGTGTGTGCCGTAGACAGCTCTGCGTCTTGCTTTCCTCCCTCCATAATAGCGCTTGGACAGCTTCCCCGGGCACCTGGTCAGGTCCACCTCCATTTAATCGGCTGCATTGTTTTCTGTTGGAGTAGAAGTCTTCAAAGTGGTTCCCCACTGATGGCTGTCTGGGGTGCTTCCAGAATTAGAAACAGATGGCGGTGAGGGTGGCGGTGACACAAGGCAGACTCTTCCGTTAGAAGTGCAAGGACCAGGAGAAATGGCAAAGGCTGGTATGTACGTGGGTCTCCATTGCTGTTCTTTCAGTCTCTCGCATACTCATGTCTATTTTAATGTGTTCGGAGCAGTGCCATCGAGGCTCAGGAAGGCTCCTTTTTTCTCTCCTGGCCTTTCCTTCCTCCTGGTGGTCCTGGTGGTGGAAGAGATTGTGGTACAAAATGACCCAGTTAAGAGATCTGAGTGCCTACAATGTTCAGGAAACAATGTGAGGCTCTGGGAGGGAGGATGGGAGAGTCCTTGTAACTAGTGATACAAGGCGGTACAGGATTTAGTTCAACAGGAAGGACTCAGGAGGTGAGAGCAGCAGGTATTCCGAGAGAGCACCGATGGCGCAGTTGGAGGTGACAGGAAGTGATTTGTGTGGACGAGGTAGAACTGAGCCAGAGAGGAGCCCTGAGCTTCTGCAAAGTAGAGAGTTGGGAATGGCGTCCCAGGAAGCCCCAGGGTGGAGAACGAACACGGCCTGTGGAATGGGTCCCGAGTTGGAACTCTGGCTCTTTGCTCACTCCGCTCACGAGTGTGTGACCTTGTCAGAGTCTTTGGTTTCTTTGATGCTCGTTGTGACAAACTACACGTAACGTGTAGAATGGGGGTGAGGGTCAAGGACACAATATGTCAAACCGCCGTGATGCTGGCGGGCATGTGAGCAAGCAGGGAGTGGGCTATGGAGGTGGCAGAGGTGGTAGGACTGCACGTGTTGAGGGCACATGGGAGCAAAGGTGGAGCGAACTCGTAGACATGATCTGGGCGTGTTCTTGTTGATCTGGTCAAAGGTCACCTGGATCAGACCATTTGGTCTAGGTAAGAGGGTGTGAATACAAACTCTGGAGGGAGACAGGATTGGGTCAAGACATGGAGAACCTTGACACCCAACTAACAGAAGTTAGACCTCATCCTGTGGACAGTATGGTGGTGACCATTGAGAGGGGCATTCTGGAGACAGTGAGATGAGTTAGGAGATGGTTGTGGGCTCCAGATTTTCAGTATAAAGACCCAGACCAGGCGGGCCTCAAGGGTGGGAAAGGAAGGGTTCAGTGTGGGCAGAGAACATCAAGAAAGCAAACTTAGTGACGTGGGAGGCAACGGGGAGGGAAGACTCAGCGATGCGTCCTGCAGACCCAGCGCCTGTCAGCTCAGTGGGAAATTCAGAACAGATCTATAACACGTTCAGATCATCAGATCCCAGGTTGGGACGAGAACACTTGGCGAGATGGACTGACATTCTTGATGAAAGATGCTGTCTAAGGGGGAAATAAATCATGGTGCCCAAATCTGCTTGTCATCGAATTCTTGGAATTCTCGCTTAATTATGTTGGTCACTCTCCCACTACTTCTGTATAAAGTTTGGTTCCTTTGGAGGATGTGCCCCTTAATAAAAATAAAGACTCCCTTGCCTCTGGTTAGGTATGAGTGAACACTTTGAGTCCTGTTTATGAAATATATATTCACTGATTGTTGACTGCATGTCGACCCAGGATGAAGAGCAACTGAGCAAAGTTTCTCTCTGCCCCAGGGACTGTGTCATTTACAGATACGGTCACAATGGCCTCCTTCATAAAACATCAGCCGGAACGACCTCAGAGGCATCAACAAGTATTCAAAATCAAAGAAACTTCAGTTCATCAAACTCGGGGTAAGAGCTTGGGCCGAGTGAGGTTTGGTAATGTTCTCAGTGGTGAATCTTGAACAGATGGTCCTCTACCATTTTGAAATGCTGAATGATGTGGGTGGACTGAGTGCAACTGATGACGGACACCACGTCAGAAGACTAGCATGCAGTGAGCCGCTCTTGGAGTCTCACGGGGTTCATCAGCCCCCCAGTACACGGCAACTAGAACGCCCCAGCGTTCGTACCCAGGAAACCAGGCTTGAGCGAAGCCTCTTAGGAAGAAAGGCATCCTTCTGACTGGGCGGAAAGCTAACGGCGGTGACTGCTCACAGGCAGGTCTGTAGTGAGCTCCGAGCAGGTGCGCTGTGGGAGTTCTTGCTGTTTCCTTGGGGCTCTGTGCCAGGTACCGACCCAGGACTTGGTTCATCACAGTTCCTAGTAAACAGGAAACAAACAAACACACACACATCTGGTGTTGAAATTTTCCCGGACTACCTTCTAGCCGTCATATGCCTTCTCTATCTTTTCCTCATCTAAGTGGGGTGTTTGGGGGTTTTCCAAACCGAGTTTGAGTCATCGTGGGTCATGTACATCGGGGGACCTTGGTGCTTGTTTTCCTGCGGTCAGAAGACTCGGGGGTATTTCCTGTAACAAGGCCGGGCGGGGAGCACAATGGCAGGGTTTCTCTTTTCAGTCTGTCAGTGAAAGACAGAAGCACTTGTCTCCAGGGAAGTCAGCGTTGACGCCTGCCTGTGAGTTCATCCGAGGTAAAAAGTCAGGGAGGAGTGGAGACGGTCATGAATGTAGGAGGCAGAAGGCCTGATTTCCCGTCCTGTGACGCTTAATATTAGTTTCGGTGAGAACCCAGCTGTCCTAGCTTCCAATGAGGTTAAAAAACAAAAACAGAGTCCCTCTGGTTATGTGATGACCGCGGCATCTCAGACGGACCCATGCAGTGTTGATACGAGGCAGACCGCGTGTCCAGGGACACGGTGACCGCACCCTAAGTTCCATCCACGGTGACCAGTTCCCTAAGGAATCCTCCCGACGAGACCGTGCACGGCACACGAGCCAAGTCTGCAGGCCCTGGGTGCGGTGTCGGCACAGTGCTGTGTTTCGAAAACAAGTCAGAAAACTCTCTAAACAGTGTCCGGATTGAAGGGAAGACTTCGTGGCTCCTTTTCCCTCCCTGTACTATTTTTTGATATTGCAACTTCTCTGTTTCTCAGTAGCTCACTGTGGTGATTACAAATGAAATTCCCACCTTCTTCGAAATCCCTGGCTTCCCCTGGCCTTGTGTCCGGGCTCCCTGCTGGGCTCTCTGGGCTGATGGTGGAGCCTCCTCTTCTGAGTCCACGTCAAGTCTCACCTTATCTCTGCCTCTCTGTGCCCTTGGCGTACTTCCCACGTTCTTCCACGGTTGTGTGCGGGCTCTGTGGGTCTCCCTGCCCAAACAGTGAGCTCTTGGGCACAGTTTGTCAGCTACTCCTATCATCAGGGCTGTGAGCATATGGCCTGGCTCACAAAAGATGCCCAGAAATCATTTTTGAAGTGGAAATTCTGTGGTTTTTTTTGGGGGGGGTGGGGGGGAGGGGGCACTGGTTTGCAACCTAAATGAACCAATTCCATGAACTGTCATAAAAGAGTTTGGTCTCCGTGAGTAAGCTCTAAGTGCACTTTGTGTGACTGAGTGAAATTCAGCATCTTTGAGAAACATTGGTTTTCTAAATACCAGTTACACAATGGACCAGGACGTTTCGTGGTCCGCGTCACCATGGTATTTAGGATTTTGCTGCATTTTGCAGAATTTAAGACTAAGTATGTTGGGGTCTAAATCTGAGCTATTTAGTTAACACCACAGATATTAATGGCTTGCTCGGGTGACATACCAAGTTGTCTCGTTTTCTGTGTTTTGCGCATTTGCTGGTTTGTAGTCTGGTCCTAAAAGCAAACATCGACTGGGTCATGTCCTGAAAGCCTTGGAAACTGTAAAAAACATGTTAAGGAACTGACCGAAAAGCGCCCTATGCATTGACACACGAATGAAAGAAGCTCTTTCTCTGCTGGAATTGAGTGACACTGTGTCCATCAGCCCTCGCGGAGAAGCTGTGCTGTCACAGGTCCTGTGTCCTGTGGGGGCAGTTGTGACGGCTCCCGCGTTTTCACTGAGATTCTGTGTGTGTGTGTGTGTTACTTTTGGGGGGACTAACTTGCAGTTAGGTCCATACGTCTTCAATGTTCAGATGTACAGCTGGAGGGGGATGTTGGCCTGTGCGTGCACCCCAGCATTCCTGGGTCCCCCCTTCTGACAAATGGTTCTTCCTGCCATTGCTCCCCACAGCGTAACTGCTCTGACCTCCGTGTCCCTGGAGCCACACAGCAAGTACAGTGTGTGTGTCATTAAGTGTGCCACGCGTGAGGTTCCTGTGTTGTCATGTTAATAGTTGTTCATTCCTTTTCCTTGCTGCGTGTCATTTTTAGCTGCTTTTTGCTTAATTTTCATTTTATGAGACAGATTCATTGTAAGGAAAGGTAACTGTCCATTTTGTGGTCATCGGTAAGGGCTGAGGGATACCAGCTCCACACACCCCGTACAGTGGACGTTCAGTTAACCGGCCCCCACGGGGATCGGGAGACGCCGGATCGATGGAGTTTCCGGTTGCTTGAGGGTCACTATTAAAAACAGACCTAACTGATACTACACCCCATACTGCACCACCCCATCCCCTGTACTCTGTCCTTGATATTAATATTGAAATACAGTAATTAAAAGCAAACTAAGACAAATGAAGACAGGCTTAATTTAATATAATAGTTTTATTATCAGGACAGCTGCGTGAATGCAGTGTGCAGTTTTGTTAAACGGTGTCATAAACTTAATGATCGCCACTAACATAATTTTTTAATTTCAAGTAACAGAAAACAACACACATACACACTTAAAACTGTTGCCATAGGGGTAGAGAGTTTCCTGGGTAGACACGCACCAGGGTCGTCAGGACCTGATGACGCAGCCGGGACAGGACCAGGAGACGTGGACATGGACGGTTTGGGGTCTGCGTCCGTAGGTGATGCCGTCCTGGCCGGCTTGTGTGCAGCTTTCGTGACAGCCGAACATTGTCAGCGCTGTGAGGCCCTGCGCCTCTCACGCAAAGTCAGGTTTTGCGTCACGTGCAGCTGCACACCAAGTTTAAACGTGCATTTCCACAACAAGTTGATTTTTAATTTTTATTTAAAGCATTATTTCTCCGGTGTTCTTGCCGCTCGCTTGCGTTTCGGTTAACGGAGAGTCCACTGTAATATATTCCTAGAGGACGATTCTCTGTCCAAAATCTCCATCTGCGGTGCTTTTAAGGTGCTGTGGCTGTGGGAGAAGGCAGAGAAGGAAGCCTCCCGTCGCCTGGCCTTGGTCACAGAGCGTCTCATGACCGCGGTGTTACTAAGGCTCTAGCCAGGAGAGGGAGTTTCCGTGCAAGCTGATGTGTCTCTGATGTTGAAAATCATTTTGAGAAGTTAAAACAGAAGCAACCTACATTTTTGTTTACTATGTAAGACGCCGGTGGATTTAAGCTAGTCTCTCGTTCATGTGCCCTTGGGAATACCGTCAGCGGTTGCTCTCGTGGCACCAAGGGCTGTCCAGATACATTGAGTGCTTACTCTCCTGGCCCCCGCACCGTGTGTTTCCCAGTTTGCAATGGGCAGTGGTGACAGCGGTTTAAGTAAAGGACATTTGAGGGGCAGCGGGGTTGACGGGGGAGGCGTGCGTACCCAGTGCAAGGCCTGATGGTCCATGCAGGAGGCTCTCGGTGAAAGGGAGGGACATTGTTAGAGCCCAGACCTCGAAGCCAGCGGGTACCCCAGCTCCGCCACTTGCAGGCAATATGACCTCAGACAAGTCACTTAGCTTCTCCCATCTGTAAAATGGGGCGCGTCCTTCTAATCTCAGGTTCTCGAAAAATAAATTTAGAAAATTATGTAAACACCGAAGGAGTCCTTACAACGGGCAGCTTCTCTTCGTTAAGTCCTCGCCGTCTGGCCAAGGTCGTGTCCCCTCTGGTCCCCTTCTGCTTGGGACCGGCCCTCGCTCCATAAACAAGTCGTTGACTCCGCAGACTTTGGAGGACGGAAAGAGTCCTTTCTGTGTCCACGTTCTGCCGAATTGCGGTTTCCGGAGGGACGTGGGTGACATGTGGTCGTCTTCTCAGTGCAGCAGATAAATCGTGTTTTACTGTTTTTTATTTTTTTAATTTCATGCAATACAAGATCGCTTTAATCATGGATTGAAGCAGTGGGTGTTCGAAGGAGCAGGCACCAGGGTTCCCTGCCACAGGGATGATGGTGACCACAGGGAGAAGGGGAGTCCCCTGTGCTCTCTGAACGTGGTGGCAATTCATATTTACCGTGTGCTCATTGGTCACCCCTGTTCTGCTTGGAGCGACAGACACCCAGGAGACTCATCAGTTTTCTGCACAGTTGATCGCTTGTGTGAATCAACAGGCGGGACCCATCCGCAGCCCAGCCCGTCTTGGAAGTCCCCTGGCACAGCTTTGCCTATGGGTCCCTCTGTGCTCCATCGCAAGACATTGTAAACCCAAGGGACATCTGGCCACCCCAGTGCCTGTTGGTCCATCACAGAATCATGTAACACGCAAAGGTCCTGACAAGGAAGGACTTTGGGGCAGGACACAGGTGGCTTATTAGACACTCTGTCCTCCGGAGCCTTCAAGTTCACGGGGAAGCACATGGTACACACATACACTCTCCCCAGCAGAATTGGGACGGGGTTGGGGGGTGCATGGGCAGCCTTGCTGGGGTGAGGAAGCAGCAGGCCTTTAACTAACACCCAGACGTAGGGAGGCATCTGTGCGGCCAGCTCACGGGACTGATGGAATGAGATAAAGGTTAAAAGCTAAGCCCTCGCTACAGACCCTGGTTCTGGTTCTAGCTTTAACCACAGCTGACGGGATGCCTCCCCACTGCCAGGTCTGCAGAGCGCAGCCAATGCCGCCTGCTTGGTGGGCCGGGCAGGGACTGAGTGCGGGTGTCAGCTCCACCCCGAGTCTCGGTGCGCACAGATGTGCGCAGGGTGGCGTCACGGTGGGTCTGCTGGAAGGCGGCTCAGACAGGACCCCGATCAGGAGCGTTTTAATGCGTTTGCTGAGGACTTCACACTTCAGACGCCATCAGAGGCCTTCAGGAAGCACAGGACCTGACCTGGTTTATCTTTGAAAACGATCTTTCTATTCGCCCGAGGATGTCAGGCTTTATAACGACCGCCCTCTCTGGACGAGCCAACACAACTTCAGACAGCGAGGTGGTTCCTCCTCACCGGAAGTCACGTTAGCGTGTCGGTGGAATGTACTCACAGCCACGAGCCGCCTTTTTCCTTAGCTGTAATGCCGTTTGTGATTTGGGTAGAACTAAAAGCAGCTCTGTATTTCTGCGTGCTCTTCGGGGAAGAACCTGCTGGCTTACATCAGAAAACATAAAACGGCTCCAAGAAAATAACCTCATGACTGCAACAGGAAAAGAAAATAACACAGGTCAGTCTCCTTCGACTCCTCGAAACTGCTGTTCTTTCTCAGCCCCCCGCGGTGGCTGGTGGTGTGCTGATCTATTTACAGCAGGGCTCCGCACCACCAAATCATCTGGTACGTGTAGTTCCCCACCCCCACCCCCGATTTTGTTTAACACCAAAAACAGATTACACCCTGGCCTGCGGCGAGTAACGTAACAATGAGGCTTCTCTTCGGGAATGTCCTTTGGGGCCCCAACACCACAGATGCTCTCCTGGCTCCACCTAATACGGCAGCTTTTCAGACAACACGAGCCTGGTTGTAACCATGCACGTGACTTTCTCCGGGTTCCCTGGGGATGGAGGAAAGAAGTAACCGTGCCCACCTATGAGCTGGGCATGCTTGGTCACGTCAGGCCTGTTGCCTGTTGTGGGGGTGAGAGCACCGTGTTGCTCTCCGGGCAGGAGGACATACCCAGCATCTGCAGATGTTCAGGGCTATGTGAAAAATAATCAGTAATGGTGAAAGAACAAGTAAAAAAATGCAAAACGTTAGTTATGGAACAATAAATGTTTGGAACACTATTAATGGAGACACTTCAAAATTAGATCAAATTAGCGAATGATTGGTGTGGGGCGTGGCTACGAACCCGGACGCCAACCAAACCGCTCTTCTGCCAATCATGACAGTTTCAGAACATCCATTTGCAATGTTTCTAGAACTTCCCTAAACATATAAATAACATTCGTAGCCAGACTGTTTGATCAGTTTAGTTACTGAGTAAAAATAAGTGCGTTGTCTTTCATCGTGATTCTTTTCAAGTAGTTTTTTAATTTAATGTTTAAATACCCGATCCTCATTATCAATACTTAGCTGTTACAAATATTATAAAATTAACTCTGTGATTTGTACTTTTAGTGCAGTAATTTTTTCTTCCTAACTTACTACCTTATTTCCACTATTTTACATGAAGACAGGCCCTGAACACAAGTGTCAGTATTTAAAAATAGCTGTTTTAAAAACAAAGGGTACCATTTATAGAAGTGGGTCTAAAAGGGGAGCATGAGTGGAAAAATGTTGGGGACCACCGCGTGAGTGGACAAAATGCTTTTCCCTCTTGTGTAGGACACCTGTAATGAACAGCATAGATCTAAATTAAAAGTGACTCAGATTCATATTCAAGCAGCCTCTTTCGAACACAGGCATTAAGGTCCAGTAGGTTCTCTAAGGATCCTTCCAGCTCCGCCAGTCTCCCTTCCGCTGCAGGTCACAGCCCCTCCCGTGACATTAGTCACTGTCGTGTGTGCCTCCGAGGGCCCTAGAACTCCCCGAAGACCCCTTCGGGCCGGAGATAGCGCAGGGCTCTGTAGGCACGGTCCTAGGTGTGTAGCTGTCATTCAGAAACCTGGTGAAGCACATGGCCCTGCCCGGACGCCCCGCCCTCTGTGCTTTGAAGGGAAGGGAAGCCATGAGGAAGTGCTGTCGGCAGAGGAGACGACGGGGCCCCGTTTCTGGGATGGAAGCAGACCCGTCACCCCCCAGGTGGCCTCCTGTGCCCCAACTGCCGGGGCTGGCTGTCCTCTGCTTCCACAGGTCCTGGATGGCTGGCAGAGATTCCAGAGCCCCCCAGGGGCCCTCCCTCACCCCTATGCTCAGTTTCCTCCGAGTGTGGGAACTAGAAACCTCCGTGGCGTTGTGTCTACATTTAGTCCTCAAATCGGGGCTTCTTGGCTTCCCCTCCCATAGAACTTGCCAGCTCCCCACAAGGAGGAAGTGTGACCCCTTCCTTCAAAGTGGCCGAGGGCCCGGGGCCCCGGCACACCGATGTGAGGAGCAGATGATGGTAGCTGCTCACTTTCTTTGCCCAAACTTGGTTTTTGAGGTATGCGAGATCCCCAGAGACTCCTTCCTCTTCTTAGAAGTGGCCCTCTTGGGGTGTTGCCTGGGGTCCCTCTAGCGTTTTCTCCCTGGGGACACACAACTGCTCTTCGCCTGCAATTGCTGTTCAGTATAAGTTGATTTCCATTACCATAGCCTCCCACCGTTCAGGGCACAGTTTGCCTTTAAATCTGGCCTTTGGTCCCCTTTAATCTAATCCTTATGTAAATTACACAGCACCCTGTGAGTCTTTACCAAGTCAGACCGATTCTGCAGGGTGTTAGTTTGTATGCATTGAAAGTGCCAGTTAGAAGCTATTTGGAAGAAATAGGTATTTTCCAGTGCATATGCAACTCAGAGTTGTCTGGTGGAGGCTTAAGGAGAAGATAATTATTTTTAATTGCACTATCAAGTGTTTGTAAGAGCTTAAAGATGTTTGAAGAACGCGTTTCTGAGAACCTCAAACACTTGGCCTAACCCCTTTTACACTGTTCATTAGCCGTGCGTGCGTGTGGAGGGAGGATTGGGCTCTCAAAGGCACCGCGTTCGAACCCTCCTGCAAATGACCCTTGATTCCAGAGTATGAGACTGACTTCACCTGCAGTCAGCAAAGAGCACGTCTGACGCTACGGATTTTCTTTCGCCAGTGATGCTGAGAGAGGGTTGAATGCGCTAATTACGTCATGATGAGGACGCTCATCAGCTGTTCAGTCATTGTCCCGGGACCGGTTAGCTCAGTTGGCAGCAGAGTCAAGTGTTGGACGCGAGGGCCGGTCATCGGTGAGCTTCTCCGGGTTCCATGTTCACGGGCTGACAAGATACGTTGCGAGTGTGTGTAGTGATGACTGCAATGTAGCAAGTGGGACGCTGGCTGGGGAGTATCATCTGTATCAGAGGTCACCAACCCCCCAGGCCACAGACCACTACTGGCCTGTGGCCTGTTAGGAAGCAGTTGCACACTAGGCGGTGGGTGAGCGAGTGAAGCTTCATCTGTATTTACAGCCGCTCCCCGTTGCTCGCATCAGCACATGAGCTCGGCCTTCTGTCAGTCAGCAGCCTGAGCTCCACCTCCTGTCAGATCAAGGGCCTGCGCCCCGCTTCCTGTCAATCAGCGGCCTGAGCCCCGCCTCCTGTCAGATCAGCAACCTGAGCCCTGCTTCCTGTCAATCAGCGGCCTGAGCTCCGCCTCCTGTCAATCAGCGGCCTGAGCTCCGCCTCCTGTCAATCAGCGACCTGAGCCCCGCCTCCTATCAATCAGTGTCCTGAACCCCGCCTCCTGTCACTCAGCGGCCTGAACCCCGCCTCCTGTCAGTCAGCGGCCTGAGCCCCGCCTCCTGTCAATCAGCGGCCTGAGCCCCGCCTTCTGTCAATCAGTGTCCTGAACCCCGCCTCCTGTCAATCAGCGGCCTGAACCCCGCCTCCTGTCAGTCAGCGGCCTGAGCCCGCCTCCTGTCAGTCAGTGGGCTGAGCCCCGCCTCCTATCAGATCAGCAGCCCCATTAGATTCTCACAGGAGCACGAACCCTACTGTGACCTGCGCATGGTGGGGATCCAGGCTGCGCTCCTTGTGAGACCCTGATGCCTGAGAGGCTGACGGGGCCTGAGGAGGTGATGCCAGCACTGGGGAGCGGCTGTAAACACAGATGGACGTCAGCAGGGAGGTCTGTCTGACTGCTCAGAGACCATCATCAAGCAATGGCTTGCAGACGCCTATCAAAGCCCTATTAGTGAGTGACAAGTGACAATGAAGCTGCACCTGGTGGCAGCCTTTATAGTGGTAAGTGGTATAATTATTTTATTATCCATTGCAATGTAATAATAATAACAGAAATAAAGTGCACAATAAATGTAATGCACTTGAGTCATC
Organism: Lyroderma lyra; assembly: GCA_004026885.1. Classification (NCBI taxonomy): domain Eukaryota; kingdom Metazoa; phylum Chordata; class Mammalia; order Chiroptera; family Megadermatidae; genus Lyroderma; species Lyroderma lyra. The sequence continues at coordinate 190,073 of PVJL010001856.1, forward strand.
CGGAAACCATCCTCCACCCCACCCGCCACCTCCTAGTCCATAAAAAACTGTCTTCCACGAAACTGGTCGCTGGGACCGCTGATCTGTACGACACATAGGAGACTGATCGAGTTCACGTTTTTCTGGGAGAACATACAAAGGGACCTCTTCAGTGCCCTGCCGAGCAGTGCCTCCTTCGCTCCGCTCTGTCACCCAGCAGAGGGGGCAGGTGTCTTCTGCTGAGCGCCTCTGGTCCCCTGTCCAGATAATCACCCCCTTACTTATTAGGCCTTTGCTTCTCCACAGGTCCCTTATCTGACTTTTTTCTGGTTCTTATCTCCTGTTGAGGTCATTTTCTTTTCTCTTGGTGATTGTCAGTGCTCGGTCTTGATTTTGATGCAAAGCAGTCAGCTCCTTTATCCTCATAAGATCACTTTGCCTAAGTCACTGTGCACATTTTGGGGTGAGGCTGAAGAAGAATGGATGTTACCGGCTGTGTCACAGGGGGTATGGTTCCAGGCCCCAGCACCAGGGCCAGTGGGGAGGAAGTGACATGGATGATGAGATCAAGTTCAGCCTGAGGGAGAGTTTTCTGACAGAGGGGTCTAAACCAAGCCCAGAGCTTCCCACACAAGTCTGGATGGCCACGTTAGGGACAGTGCAGGATGGGTTTTCACATGGTTGGTAGCTGAGCTTGCGCAGACCTTTCAAAGTCGTGCTCATTTTTATATCCGAGTTGAGCCTCAGCTAAGGTTTTTCTTATCTGTGGACCTCAAGATACATATATGAGGGACCCCCAAAACCCAGACTGATCTTCTAGAGGGCGGGCCCCTTGTAGGACAGGTGAGTGTTCTAGGAGCCCATCTGTATCCGTGCACCAGCTGGCGATGCTGTGAGAGGCTGCATTTGGCTTCATTGAATGTTTTTGGAGACTCTTACAATGCATTTGCCCATCTCATAATGGGTGATTGACACGAACACTGTGCAGCATGACAGCACACCTGCCCACACATGGCCTGACCCCTGTGCCCCACCCCACCCCCACTCACCTGATCTCACCCCGAGTGACTTTTTTTCTTTCTCTGGATGAAAAAAGACCTCAAAGGGACACATTTTGCCGATGTGGAGGAGGTGACACAAAAAATGGCAGAAGCACTAAAAGGCATCAAAATTGACAAGTTTACAAACTGTTCTGAGCCGTGGGAAAAGCGTCTCAATGGCGGTATCACATCCAACAGAGAGTCCTTTGAAGGGGACTGGAGTTTAAACCTGTAAAAATAAATGCACAATTTTTTATAAATTCTGGTTTTGGGGCGGTCTGTCCTCATATATTCTTTATAAGCCTTGGTGCTCTCATAAAACAGGGTGAGCGTAAAGAATACATAAACACCCATCTGCACACAGCGTCCGACTCCTCGTGGAGGCACTGGGTCATGGTGGGGAGCCGGGCAGACTGCCTCCGCGCCTAGTTTCCTCGTTTGCACCGTAGCAGTACGGTAGGGCCTGCCTCCGCGGCCCTAGCAAAGACGACGGGACGTGATGCCCTTCCTCCTGGGTGCGAGGCCGGACGGTACTCCCCTTGAAGTCAGGCAGGGCCAGGGCGACGAGTGGAGGCTGAAATCTTTAGGAGCCGGTGGAAGGTCCCCCGGGTTCCCTCTGTGACCGCCGGCAGCATTCCGGAAGGCGGGGGTCCCAGGACAGCCCCACCCCCCCACCCCCACCCCCGCTGACTTGCAGGAGCTCTGTTAGCCTGAGCAAGAAATAAAGCTCACGTCTGTGTGGTTTTGTTGTAAAGCCACCGGTAGTTGGACGTTGTTTGTAACCACAGCAAAGCCTAGAACGTTCTCAGCTCAGGGCCCGAAGCGAGATTTCAGCTAAGGTGAGCAAGGGCGCAGAACGTCCGCCGCGTTGGGCGCCGGGGCCACACAGACCCGCCAAAGGGTCCGTCCGGGTACTGAACGCACGATTCCGCTGTGGGCCCGGCCAGCCGACCGCCGTCCCACGTGCAGGACCTGTTGTCTGGGAAACGGCAGCCCGTGGGAAAGACCTGGCCCCTTCCTGATAGGCCCGAGCGCGAGCGACTCTCCGTCAGGCAGAGGTCCAGTGCCTGCGGCCTTGGGACGTCGTCAGCAGTTGTCTGTCCCTTTCTTCTGATCTCGCTTGTGTCTCTGCACACCCCAACTACTCAGTGAACCCCCGCAGAGCCTCAGGAGCTCCCTGCCTGAGTGCCTGCCCTCCAGGGGGTCCCCAGGAGCCCCCCACCATGCACCTTTCCAGTTCTCCTGGGTGGGGGGTTAGTATTGCCTTGGCCTCCCTTTACTTTGTGTCCATTTTCCTCGGGAGCTTGAGCGGGTGACTGGGAAGTGTCGCTGGGGACGGCTCTCTCTGGGAGCCAGAACAGTGTGTCCCAGCAGCCCTGGTGATGACTGTGCTGGGCCTGCCTCCCGGGAGGGAGCCGAGCTCCCTGGCGCCGTGCGGATGCTGGAATGACTCAGCGCCAGTTTTTGACGTCTGTCCGGGGCTTGGGCTCCTCCTTAGCCTTTTGTTCTGGAACACCGCGGTGACAATAGAAATATTTTTGCTGCCGGAAGGAAAACATAATTAGGAAGGGCTTTGTCGCTGGCGTGCTGGTGGTCCGCCTTGAGTGCAGGGCGATCGTAGCCACGTGATTCTGAGAGAACTCGGAGACGCTAGCAGTCATTTAAAAAAATAAAAAAGTGTCTTTTCTGTCCAATCATTCGTGTCCATTGTTGTTTTAAAAATTGGAAAATGTGGAAGCATAATTAAAAAAAAGAATGACCCCTCATCCCCCACAGGACAGAGAACCACTGTTAACACTTGGGAGCTGGTTTTCCTTTCGGTTTTCACGTAGGGTGGGTATGTTTTTAAATGAATCAGGATGGTCACAACAGCCACCCTTTATTGAAACCATTCTCCGTGCCTGGAAGTCCTCGAGTGCTGTGCATGCACCGTCTCCCTCATTCCTCACCACAACGCTCTGAAGAATCATCTCCCATTTTTACAGATGAGGAAGCAGAGGCACAGAGAGGCTACGTCATTTCTCCAAGGTCACACAGCTCCTAAGAGTCGTGCCACGGTGGGAACCAGAGCAGCCTGTCTGCAGCACGCAGGGTCTTCCGTGCTGCCGTCTCGCAGTGCGGACACGCTTCTTTGCGTGGGCTCTGCGGTGTCAGCCCTCAGCGCTCTGCTTCTGCCTCTTCCGTCCACGGATGCGGAAACCTCCATGCCTAGAAGTTACTGGATTTACTCACAAACAGCGTAGCTGGGGAAGGTCAGCGCTCACACTGCAGCACGAGTCTCCTGATGCACGGGGTCCCCACGCGTGCTAACGCGGGGACTCGTGAACCTTTGTTGTCCTCCCCCGTCCTGCTGAAAGGACTGCACCACACAGGTGACCGCAGCGCTGAGTCCCCATTGAAGGGAGGACGGGGACACTCCCACGGCTGTGCTCCCAGCAGGGACACGGAGTTGCAGTGCGTGTTCACGGAGCGTGTGAGCTGGCTCCTATTTACCCTGCAGAGCGAGGGCGCGAGCAGGCCAAAGTGCGGCCCAGCCCCAGTCCGACTTCGCACCCTCCGCAGACGTTTCTCGCTGAGGTGTGCTGACGGTTTCAGAGGGGTTGACTGGAGCTGGGAATGCCTGGCTTTCCCTGACCTGGGCTCTCGAGGACACGCCAAGCATCGCTGTCGCTGTAAAGTGAGCCAGAGCTCAGCGGCCCTCTGTGCACAGACGTGCCTGCATCTCCGGGGCTGGCCCGGCCCAGCAGGCCGTCCACGAGCGGGGTCATGGCATGAGATCCCAGAGCGGGGTGACCGGCTGCCATGGGGGGGCAAGGTAAGGGGGGGACACTTCACAATCTTCAGACATGGTGGGGGACTTCTCCGTAGAGAACCCCCAGCAGGGTGTTTGGGGTTCGGTTTGTTTTGTTTTGCTTTGATAGGTGAAGTGGACCTTAGGCGGCTCCAGGAGGCCAAGAGCATGTTCTTACAAATGTCACAATGTGGGGAGAAAACAAGATGACACGAGTGGTACATGACGTGTCTGTCAAATCCAGAGGATGCTGTTAGCAGTCAGGCGTGCAGTGACCCCTGGAGGCAGGGGTCGTTGAGGGGGGCATGAGGGGAACTTACGTTCTGTTGTTTGTTTGTTTGTTTGTTTGTTTGTTTGTTAACTGGGTCCTCGTTACACGATTGTTCAGTTTGTGAAAACTCATCGAGTTCCATGCGTACTATAAAGATGCTCTTTCCTGGGGATAAATTATACGTCCATGAACCCAACTGACCGAAGCCGACTGTCAGGCTGGGTGCAAATACGTGTTTTCCGCAAGTTTTATTCGTTATTTAGTGGTTTCAGGTTCCTGTACAGGGTCGTTAGGAAGAAACAAACAAACTGCAACTATCATTGATCCCTTGGGAAATTCGTATTTTGGCCCCAATTTTACACAAAATATTCAGCACTGGGACGAGGGGAAAAAATTTTTTTTTTCAGCACCAAAAAGGTTAAACCTTAACTGTCCGTGTCTGGGTATGTTGTTGCATGTTGATACTCAGAAAAGCTCCATTTGGTCGAATTAGTTTGAAATGAGGTAGAATTCACGGCCTCGGTATTGGGGGAACCGTCTCTACCTGGAATGGTCGGGTCTGTGTGCGCAGAACTTTCGAGGCCGTTTTTGGATCGTATTGCAATGTATCTTAAATGACGTCAGCGTTCAGGAAGGCAGCGGCCCCGCTCGCAGACGGCCTGCTGGGCCGGGCCAGCCCCGTAGATGCAGGCACATCTGTGCACAGAGGGCCGCTGACCTCTGGCTCACTTTAAGGTGCCCACGATGCTTGGCGTGTCCTTGAGAGCCCAGGTCAGGGAAAGCCAGGCATTTCCAGCTTCAGTCAACCCCTCTGAAACTGCCTGTCAGCAGATCTCAGCGAGAAATGCCTGCGGAGGGTGAGAAGTCGGACTGGGGCTGGGGCCACACCTTTGAGTCTCTTCGAGCCCGAATGACTCTCAGGTGTAGACTCTCCTGAATGAGGTCTGGCAGCTTCCTGTGAATAAGCCATGGTGCTGGCACCCCCATGGGGTCCAGGGGGGACACCATCTGTCCCCGAAGGAGCCTGCACTCTGGGGGGGGGGGGGGGTTTAAAGTTCGTGCGTGAGTGACAGAGGAAGTAGAATGGTGCCCCAGAGCGCCACAGAGGGTCACAGACAGGAGAGGCGGCCTTAGACTTGGTGGGAAAAAGTGGCGATTGAAATGGGTCTTAAAGCACAGGTCGGCTTTGCATTCGCCGAGGTGGGCGGGTGGCAGGCATGACAAGCGGTTCATGGATGATGCATTCTGGGAACTTAGGGCTGTGCTATTCACTTAAGGTGACTGGCAGCCGTCAGGTTCAAGGTGAGGCCCAGGAGGTGAGGTAGGGCCTTCCAGGGACCAGGTGGTATAATTTCACTGGGACGCAGCAGGGAGCCAAAGAAAGTTCCTGAGACAGGGAGGAGATGATTAGATTCAAAACCTCTAGTGAGGTCACTTTTCCAGCCTTGTGATTACATAGTTATCCTGTCTGTAACACATGAAGCAATAAAATCAGCGTTTCGTAGGTTTAGTGCATCCTTTGTTACTGTAATTTGAGCTCATTTAGGGCAGGGAGAGGGGGGTTCATTCCCTTCTGAGCCACAGATAACGCAGCTTCCTGGAGATTCCGGTGGTCATCTCTCTAGGACGTGAAGATGATCGATTATTCTCTAGGCCAGCGTGTCCAATCTGTTGGCTTCCCTGGGCCACAATGGAAGAAGGAGTGTCTTGGGCCACACATCAAACACACTCCCACTCACGATCGCCGAGGAGCTAAAACAAAGGTCGTGAAAGAGAATCTCACACTGTTTAAGAATCCGTGTGGGGCCGCAGGTTGCGCACGCCTGCCCTAGACTGACCTTGGTCTCTACAGCCATCCAGCCCTCCCAACCAGGCGAAATCCCGGCTCCTCCATCCTTCTCCCAGAGGTGCTGTTTTTCCAGACTTCCGGCCACGTGGAGCATTTCTTTCCTGCCAGCCTTCCCCGCCTGACGCTCGTCTGCCAGGCGACACGGCGCCTCTTACTCGTGGCACGATCGTGCGTGGGAGGGCGGGGCTGAGAAGTCAGGCTCCCAGACGTCCGTCACGTTGTGGGGAAGGCCGGCCCGACCCACCGGCCCGAGACTGCGTCCTGCTGTGCTGCCAGGCTCCCTTCTCTGGGGAAAAAGCCCTGGGCAGGATTTTCCTTCCGGCACAGTGCCCCAAAGGGCCCACGTTCAAGTCTGGGTCACTCGGCGTGTGGCCTGTGGGTTCCTATCTTCTAGTACGTTTGTGCTGTGTCAGCAGCTGTCCTCTAACGCGAGTTGGATGCCGTCTTGTCTCCCACTTGAATTCTGCTGAGACGTTGGCATCGAGGCATTATTCTAACCAGAGGGCTGTTAACGTGACAAATACGATGCTTCCATTTAGGTCTTCTGAACCTTTGTTCAGACTCCACGCGCAGCTGGTTTTAGTCCTGTGGGGACACTTGTAGTCGTGTCCTCAGTGGACGGAGGACCTCAGTTAGGGTGATTTGCCCCAAATCCTGACTCCTGTCCGTCATGGTTTCTACCTGTCACATGGATTTAACACACTCTGTCTGCCATGGTAGTGTGAGGCGCGAGACGGCACGTGCGTGACCTTTTAGAGCCCAAATTCGAGCCTCTGCCCCTACCCCCTTCCAAGATGCTTGGTGATACTTTGTAGGTCTTTTCCCAGGTGCCCCTTGAGTGAGAAAGCCATTTCACATGGTCTCAGCATTAAACCACACGGGTTGCGGTTTGTGGTTGTTTGTTTCCACGTCTCAGTGCTGTTGTTGCACTGACTCAGGTACTAACATGAATCTTGTACGTATTAGTCCATCACATCTGTTGAATGATCCCATTACAACAGTCATTTCTCGCATTGATGAACGTACATGCGTTCTGAATCGCGTTCTGGATCGAATTCATGTCCCACACGGGTCACGTTCCCTGTGCGTGGGGCACGGCGGGCATCCCAGTTACCCGGGCGCTCTGGGAAACCAGGACCGACTGGTAACGTCAGTCCATGATGCGTGTCTACCCTGTCAACCAACAGTAACCCTCGAAACAGACAGAAAACTGGGTGCCCTGGGAGACCCGAACCTCCCAGTCAGTCATGGATACATGAAGGATTGATTTTATTTCACTTGAGAGGATAGTAGGAGATTTTTGTGAACGCGGGGACCTCAGGTTGGTCTGCTGTGTGCGCACAGATGTAGCCTTGGGAACTGTCTCTCTGCCTTCCGGTCGTAAAGTGCCGTCTTCTCTGTCCCTCCCAGGTGGAGCGGCATGACATGAACACCCTCAGCTTGCCCCTGAACATTCGCCGAGGCGGGTCCGACACCAACCTCAACTTCGATGTCCCGGATGGCATCCTGGACTTCCACAAGGTCAGACTCAGCGCGGACAGCCTGAAGCAGAAGATCCTGAAGGTCACGGAGCAGATAAAGATCGAGCAGACGTCCCGCAACGGGAACGTGGCCGAGTACCTGAAGCTGGTGAGCAGCGCCGACAAGCAGCAGGCCGGCCGCATCAAGCAGGTCTTCGAGAAGAAGAACCAGAAGTCGGCCCACTCCATCGCCCAGCTGCAGAAGAAGTTAGAGCAGTACCACAGGAAGCTCCGGGAGCTGGAACAGAGCAACGGAGCCACCAGAGGCTCCAAGGACGTCCAGCACGCCCTGAAAGATGCCCACGCCAAGTCCCGCACGGCCCCGCACGGCCTGGAGAGCTCCCGGGCCGGCGTGCCCGCCGTCTCCCTCACCCCGCCCGTGTTCGTCTTCAGTAAGTCCAGGGAGTTCGCCAACTTGATCCGGAATAAGTTCGGCAGCGCAGACAACATCGCTCACTTGAAAAGCTCCCTCGAGGAGTTCCGGCCCGAGGCGAGTGCCAGGGTCTACGGGGGCAGCGCGACCCTCGTGAACAAGCCCAAGTACGGCAGTGACGACGAGTGCTCCAGCGGCACGTCCGGCTCGGGCGACAGCAACGGGAACCCGCCGTTTGGGGCTGGGGCGGGCGGCGCGCTGGACGGCCGGGGGAAGCTCAGCGTGCTCCTGGAGGAACTCAGGGAGATCAAGGACACGCAGGCCCAGCTGGCCGAGGACATCGAGGCCCTGAAGGTGCAGTTTAAGAGAGAATACGGCTTCATTTCCCAGACCCTGCAGGAGGAGCGATACAGGTATTTCGGACGGTTCTCTTAAGGTTCTTTCGGAGGCTTGAGCTGTACCTCTGCAGGGAGACGGCTCAAATGGGACGTGGTGACGGTTGCTTTTGTCATAAAGGAGCACTCTGGGTCAGAAGGCATTTAGGAACGTCCATCGTCCTTCCCAGACTTCCGAATTCTGATTTGCATAACATGTGGCGTACGGCTTGACCGTTGTTTAGAGGAAGACATCCTCCGTGTGGGTCTGTCTAAACGCTCTCCGCACAGTCGATGACTCTCGTGCTTAGAGAGCTCCCGTTTCCGTGACGTCCCCCAGCCAGTTTCCTTAACCAGTTCGTATTATAGCTTCCTCTGTGATAACCACCAAGGCGGGAAACGCATCCACTGCCCACGGTGGATTTTATTTCACGCATCCATTTCCAAGTCTTCATACAGCATATTTTTTTTTAATGGACCGTCCTTTGCTCATTCAACTTTTCACGCTAAATGAAGAGTATTCAAAAGAAATTTTAAGGTTAAAGTATACATTTCAATCCTGTGGATTATATCCCTAATAGCTAATTTTAAAAGTCAGCTGTCTTGGAGGTTGGCTTTTGTGCTTACTGCTTATGCATTAAAAGTGTATATTCGTGTGCCCAGATATAAAGTGATTTCCCAAACAAAAATATCCTCCAGAAGTTTTGTCAAACAAATATGTTGCATGTAAAAACGTAGGCAAAAAAGTAAATACCGCTTACATAACATTTAAATTTAGCTCTCATGTTGCTTTATATCTGATACATGCTTTTACCTATATATTTATTTAGGAATATGGCTCTTTTTTCCAGCTCATATTTTATGAAACGATCTTTTAAAATGTTCTGCATACATCTTTGACTACGGTTTCTTTGTCACACAGCTTTTTGACTCGCAACTTTTCTAGAGAAGATCGACCTTAATTCCATCTAAATAGTTTGGGATACAATACTCTGGATCCAAATTTTATCCCAAGCCACAAATATCTATTTATGTCAATTTAGGAAAGTTTGTACTCCTCATTTGTTACATAGCTCTATTTGTGATCCCCATGATTTCAGCACTGAACTATATTGCTTACTTTAAGGATCTTAAAAGGCTTGTTTATAGCACCAACATTGGCACCTATGATATCCTACCTGAGAATAAGGATTAAATCTGTATTTTTCTGGTCTATTTTTTTTTAACCGATTCTATCAGGTGACCTCTGTAATAAGCATTTAAAACTGGCACTGATGGAAGTCATTCCAGGCTAATGCAGCTTCCCCCAGTAGCAGTGCTTCCTGTTTCAAAATGAAGATTATAAGTTTATGTAAATGTAAGACAAATCCCTCTTCTCTGAGGAAGAGGGTTGGGAATGAGAATCTCTGTGCCTCTGTCACCTTAGATTTGGACTTTCGGACATGCCACCTGCTAAGCCACCTATAATTTATAACCAGGCTAACCAGACGTCCCATTTTAAATGGGACAAAACACAACGGTCCTGTCTTGTTTCAAATAGTATGTCTGGTCAGCCTCCTGACGCCCCGAATTCAGCCCAGTGAGACGAGGCTGACCAGATGCACCGAAACGGGACAGGACCGTGGTTTTCTGTCCCTTGTAAAACGTCTGGTCAGCCTTGTTACAATGAGCTTAATTGGTTACTGGCACTTACATTCCCAGAGCTGAGACGTGTGTATTCAGAATCCGTGCGTGCCCTGGGAAACGGGACAGAGTGGGCTCCGGGCCGTGGCTGGCTCTTTCCTTAGAGGCTCTCTGATGTGTGACAGCTCTGCCTGTGGACTGGCGGGTGCTGTGAGGGCAGAGGAGGGCGAGGCACCCAGACACCAGCAGGTCCTTGCCTTGAGCAGGATCCCAGGCAGCCCCATGTCCCTGACCAGCCATGGTGAACACAGTAGTGACTCTGTCCGGTTGTCCCCATTGACGCGGGTGGAAAGGCCAGATTTTCTCTGCAGGAAACCTCAGCAGGCAGGACAGAGTTCGAGCCTCAAAAGTGTGTCCCCTATGGCTGGGCTTCCCTTTTGGAAAGGCGATATGCCAGGTGATGGGAAACACGCCGAGGGGCCCCTGCGGTCGTGTGGTGGGAAGGATGTCCCGTGAGGCCATGCGGTAGGTACAGACACCTTTGAAAGGTCACACTCAGCCTTGGTCCCTGCCTTTGCACAGGTACGAGCGACTCGAGGACCAGCTGCACGACCTGACCGACCTGCATCAGCACGAGACGGCCAACCTGAAGCAGGAGCTGGTCAGCATCGAGGAGAAGGTGGCCTACCAGGCCCACGAGCGCTCGCGGGACATCCAGGTGCCTCTCCCTGTGTCCCTTGTCCCTCACGTGGGCTCTTCCCAGCCGTTAACTCATTTGACAAACCGAGTGCATGGCTCCTAAGCCCGAAGGATTTCTGGCTCACGGAGCAAACATTGCCTCCCCCCGTAGTCACCTCGTTAGCTCGGGTTATGGTCATCAGAGAGTAAAGAACCTATATATTCTTTTTACTTTCTGCCTAAGTTCCCAGATACCTCTTATCTGCCCTCAAGTCCATCACCTACCTATAGCCTACTCTCCCCACAGCAAGCAAAATTTTAAACAATTTTAAATGTAAGATGAACCTCGCCTTTATAATGGGAAGTTTATACCTTTGGACCACCTTCCCCCATTCGGCCCACCCCCACCCCCCACCTCTCCCCGCTCACCTTTGGCGACCACCTATCTGTCGGTCTGTCTGCTGTGTCTACGAGCTGAGTGTCGTTAGATTCCACGTGTAAGTGAGGTCTTTCCCTGTCTGACTTACTTGGCTTCGCATAATGCGCTCCAGATCCCAACGGCAGGGTCCCGTTGTGCTTGCGGCTGCGCAGGACTCCGTCGTGGCTGTACGCACCGCGTGTCCCTCGTTCGTCCATTCGGCTGTTGTAAATAGCGCTGCAGTGAACGTGGGGGTGCAGAAGTCTCTTCTCGATACCGATTTCATTTCCTTCGGGTCTATACACTGGAACTGGTAGAGCATAAGGTCGTCCTGGGCTTAATTGTTGAGGAACTGCCATACTGTTGGCCATAGTAGCTGCACCAATTTACAGTCCCTCCAATCGCCTTTTTTAAAAAAATGAAAACAAGAAATGTGTGCTCTTCGAGTAACGCTCAGCTTCGTTTTCACAAACCCTCCGTGTAGCCCCACTTCACGGGGAGGAAACGAAACCTAAATAGAGATTTCTCCCTGTGTGTGAGCTGGGATCTCACTGCCTGTATTCTGGTTCTCTCTGTGTCGGGCTGAGCCTGTGCCAATCCCAGACGTGTACAGGCACTCCTCACTTAACGACCTACCTGTTTAATGACCACGCGGACTTACGATCAGCTCTCCAGTGCGGGGAGCCCCCTTTCTCCGTCTTTGTCTCCTTCCCGCCATCGACCCGCATTCACTAAACAAAGTGTTCACTGTCACACAAGGCTACGTATTTCGTTTACAAGCGTGGTGTCACATGATGTCTGTTGAAACATACAGACCCTGTGGCACCACGACACACCACAAGCTCCTCGCTTATCAACCAATTCGCTTAATGACCTAGTTAGTCGTAGGCTCAGAACTCGGTCACCAAGTTGAGAAGTGTCCGTACTTGGTGACAAAACGTCAGACAGAACGGGTAGACCACGCTTGTCGGAAGCCCATGATGTAGAAGACACTGCACGATGGTCACCCCTGCTCCGGGCTGGGAGACAGCTTAGAACCTTTGAATCCACGTCCGTGTTCAGTGTTGCCAGTCAGTTTTATGCCATCGTTCGGACTTAGAACATATCTGGGATGCCACTGGATTATGTCTAAACCTGTGGTTTTCTTATTTACGGGACAGTTTGGGTTCATGTTTTTCTTCCTTTTCTAAAGACACCTGATTTAGGAATGGACAGGTGTATGAAGGAAGGTGGGGCTTCACCCAGGGAGCCGCAAAGTTCAGAAGATGTCAGCGTTTTGTGCTTTTTGTCTCTCGTTCAGAATTGCAGAGAGGACGTTTGTTCTCACAGTTAGAATCCGGGCTGTACTGCTTAACTCTGTGACCCTGAACAAATGAGCACCCTCTGCCTCAGTTTCCCCATCTAGAAAATGGAACTGTAAATGGGATAATGTCATAAAGTAGTTAAATCTTTGGCTGACACATAGTAAGCAGTCGAAAAGTCATTGCTGGCCATTGTTTTTATGATGCTGGTGTGTAGCCATATTTCTCAGGGCTTCGAGCGGCGGGGACTGCTCAGCTCCGTCCTAATCTCGTGTTTTCTTTTGTTCTCACAGGCAGAGTCATCCTGAGGGGCTGGGTGAGCGTAGGTGAAGGTGGCTATTGTCTGGGGGTATTCAGGATCTATTGTCTTAAGCAAATGAGTTTTGGAGTGTTTTTTAACCCTGGATTTCCAATTAAAAGAGTTTAACAATAATCCTGTCCTCTGTCCCTATCCCCAATAACTTAAATGTTGGACCCAAGGATGTAGGAAAGGTTGTAAGGCTGGTTCTCTCCTAGTGGCTACTGTGAGCAAAATCCCTTACCACTCATTTGCTTAATTTCTTGGATTTTTCTTTTCGTTAAAAAAAAAAAAAATGACAGCACTTTGAAGGCAGTTCCAGGGTGAGTTTATTTACCTGTGTAATTCGTCTACCCAATGAGAGATGAGTGAATTTGCCTAACATGTTGATCTGTTGTCTTGTTCTGTCACCCTTTTTCACGCGTGTCCAGAATGCAGGCAGTCGTGGGCCCAGGTGGTGGAGACGATTTCCCGGGGGGCGCTTGTCTGTCTGTGCAGAAGGCCAGCGTCTTCTAGGATGTGCCGACCTCAGGAAGTTTTGCCTTTTTTTTTTTTTTGGTAGCCAGCATAATGACAGTTACCATAGTAACAGCAAACCCTGCTCTTCCGGCCCAGAGAGTATATTCAGCAGGAGAAAAGCAGGCCCCATTGGGGCCATTTAAACCCTGAAAAGAGGAGCGTAATTTAGTGGAGCAAACCCCTGCTGGTGAATGCAAGACAGGAAGCTGGTGACCTAGAGGGGGCTCGTCCTGCTGCCTGCCTCTTCGTGGGTCCTTTTCTCCCAAGAAACTAAGGGGTTTTGTCTCTCAAGC
>PVJL010001856.1:203499-230719 GCA_004026885.1 Lyroderma lyra
GGGGGGGGAGGGCGGGGGGCAAGGGAGCCTGGTGACGTAGACATGGGGACAGGGCTGGGGGATGAGGTTGATGACAGGGGCGTCAGGGAGCGCCTCTGGAGCTCTCAGGCCAAGGACCCGGGCAGGTCGGCAGCTGTTTTCTGAGAAAGGAACCCCCGGAAGAGGGGCAGGGTTGGCGGCAGGTGCGGGAGAAGGTGCCTCCCTGAATCCACATGTGGACATGATGTTGCCTTTCAGGTGCTTTTAAGAAGCCGAAATGGAGATGTCGGGGAGGCAGGTGGATACTGAGTCGAGGTCAGGAGAGGCAGCTGGGCTGGAGCCGTGCGCACCTGGCGTCAGCCCTGTCTCAGGCAGTGAAGCCCTAGAACGGGCGAGATCTGGGTGGGGAACGTAGCCTCGGGGCGTGTCCTGAGTCACCCGGCCTTCCAAGAGCAGGTGAAGGCGAAGCTGCCCCGTGGTCACACCTGTCCCCACGCTCGTCCCTCTGCCCTCCACCGGTTGTAAACGGGTGCACACAGACCTGAGCAGGGAAGTAAGGACTGATGATCAGAGTTGTCACCTGCTCCATGGCTGGAGGTAGACACCTGTGCCAGAATGGAACCCCCGCCCCTCCTCTGGTGTGTCCCTCCTGCTGCCACTATTTGGCGCCCTTCATTTCCCATGTGGGTGGAGCCAACATACTTAACCGCGGTGCCTCATTTGGTGTATTTTGCGGTTGTGTACACACACGTTCTGAGTCAAGGGATCAGATGAGCCTTGGAGTTCTTGTCTAACTGCTTTGTCCCTCATCATTGCCATCCTCACTGTCCCATCGGCCCGCGTTCCGAGCCTGGGGGCGGGGCCTTCGTGCGCATCCTCGCAGGCGTTCCCACGCTCGTGGCCCGCCGTCAAGGCGGCGTCTCATCCTCGCTCTCCCTGTCGCCCCCAGGAAGCCCTGGAGTCCTGCCAGACGCGCATTGCTAAGCTGGAGCTCCACCAGCAGGAACAGCAGGCACTGCAGACAGACACGGTCAACGCCAAGGTCCTCCTGGGCAAGTGCATCAACGTGATCCTGGCCTTCATGACGGTCATCCTGGTGTGCGTGTCCACCATCGCCAAGTTCGTGTCGCCCATGATGAGGAGCCGCTGCCACATTCTCGGCACCTTCTTTGCTGTGACACTTCTTGCCATATTTTGTAAAAACTGGGACCATATCCTGTGCGCCATAGAGAAGATAATAATACCCAGATGAAGCCGCTGGCTCCCGTCTGTCCTCAAGGTCTTTCAGGTTTTTATTTTAAAGAAAACTGTGCATACTACCAAATTTGAAAACAGACAGTTGTGCCAACTGAAGGTGCCATGAGGGGCTGGGACTGTGCATTGTGAATAATTGTAATTCCCTAAACTCGGGGGCTGTGTCCCTGGTTACTGTGCATCTGTTTCTAAGCTCCTCCCACATTGCTGCCTTAATCAGACCAGGTTTCCTGCCCACCCGAGGCACCCAGCGTGGTAGACGTCTGGTTATTGAGTGTTTCGCATAAGTAGTGACCTGGAAGAAAAGGGAATTTAAATCTCTTTCTGTTTCTCTCAAGTCTGTGTCAAAGTCAAGCTCACCGTGGTTGATTGGTGCAGCTTTCCCTGAGTCCTGTAAGCAGCATGGATGTGGCATGAGTCAGGGAAGGGGTGGTGCTCGGGCATTGGCCGTGGTGACCACTCGTGGCCTATGGAAGTCCAATGAACCTTGTGTCATCCGGTCCGCTGATCCACAGTTGACCATAGGTCCCCTATGTGCCCAGTGTCCACGGTGGTCCATCGTGTGTGACTCTCCATAACACGGGAATCTCATTGCACACCCGTGTTTCCATCCAAAGTCTAACGGAATCGTTCTGTTGCACTTTAAACGGTCAGACCCGAGGATGTGCGACTGGGGCTTCTGCGTTCTACCCGGGAGCTGTGCCCCTGATTTCATCTGAACTGGCCCAGCTGTCAGAGCATGTCACAGTGCTTCCCCATCCCGCCTCACACTGTGGCTTTAACATTCGTTTGGGACTCCAGAGGTTTCTGTTTCAGCAAATCTTCATTGCGATAAACCCCCTGTGAGCGGGTGATTCACGTGCTGAGCTCGGTGAGGGACTGGGAAGCTTCCTCAGCAAATGAAAACACGTGATGCTCACGTTACAGAGGTTTAATTCCTTTAAGAAGGACAGCAGAATTAGAATTTATAAAGTTAAAGTGCACTAAGGTAGGAACCCCAAAGGCAGGAAGAAGATATGCCATGTGGTCTTAATTGGATGGCAGCTAGTCGGTGGGAGCGGCTCGCCCGGATGAAGAGGCAGGGGACCCCTTAGGACCCTGAAAGACGCGTGAGAATAAAATAAATTAGATCTGGTGCCTGAGCCACGGTTACCGTCTGTCTCCTGGGATCTCACAGAAAGTAAGTCCTATGGTACGGAGTGGCCACATTTGCACTGAGGCAGCCACGTCCAGAAGCCACCCCCTTTGGCCTGTTTTGGGGGATGCTGTTCACTGTCTGCACCCCAGCTGATGCGTTCCTCTCACTCTGTCCCTCTGTGCACATAACAGGAAGACACAGAAGACTCTAATGGGCACTGAGGGCCCGGCCCCGCTCCCACCGCCCACCTAAAGCTGGAAAGATGCACG
This sequence comes from Lyroderma lyra, assembly GCA_004026885.1. NCBI lineage: Eukaryota > Metazoa > Chordata > Mammalia > Chiroptera > Megadermatidae > Lyroderma > Lyroderma lyra. The sequence continues at coordinate 206,140 of PVJL010001856.1, forward strand.
CTCGGGTGCGTGTCCTTGCAGAAAGCGTCAGATCGCCTGGGTATAAATTAAGTGCAATACTTTGCAGACAGCTGCTGTTCAGGGAAATCTCCTGAAACAATGTGACAGTGTGACATGGTTTGTGGGACTGGAGTAGTCGAGCCTTTGGTACGAGTGCGAGGTGTGTGTGTGTGTGTGTGTGTGTGTGTGTGTCCTACAACTCAAGCTTTTTTTTAAGTTTATAATCCATCAGTGGTTTTAATCAACTTGCAAACTTACTCAGCTATTACGCTTATCTGATTGCAGACACAAGCTTTTTGAGATAATAAATGTGATTTCCTGAAAAACCATCGGCTATCAAGTGTTCTGGGTTCAGGGAAGGGGGGGTGCTCATCACACCCCCGTCTCATGGCTGTGCTCCCTTTCCCTGTCGGACGCCCCACTGATCCCCCAGGCTGCCTGCACGTCCACTGTGATCCGTCACATGCAGGAGGCAGACACAGCTTCCAGATCCAGGGAAGGCAGGGACAGAGACCAGGGTGCTGGCTGTGTATCTCAGTGGCCGGCATCCCTCTTTGTCTGTGGGCAGCCATGTGGGCTGAGGTCTGGGTGTCACCTCCAGCCTTGCGTCCAGCTGGGTCCTGGGATAACTCCTCTTCATTTCTGGGCATCTTCTGAGGCACCTGGGATGTGCCCGGAATTGGGGTGGGTGTAGATGCTGCTGTTCATTTAGAGAGAATGGGGGGACCATGGGCCCCCTCCTCAAGGTGCCGCACTCTGAGGCCGAGCCTACCAAGTCGGCTGGGACACTTCCCAGCCCCGCAATCTACATGTCCCCTCGCCAGGGGGGACGAGTGGAGAAGGAAGTGGAAGGTGGCATCCTCAGGGGCCATTTAGCAGAAGCTTCTAGAAACTGACTTCCTGCTGAAATGGGAAGGTCTTAATCATCACTCCTGTTCAGAATTTGTACTTTCAGGGATAAGACATCAGATAACCTTGTTTCCACTTAGATACGAGGGCTGTCCGGAAAATAGCCAGCCGTGTCACACGAAAAGCAGAGGCACTGATGGCTGGACACTTTTTCTTCCGGACGGCCCTCGTACGATCAACCCCCACGGCATATTCATTTTAGCATCTTGTTTGAAACTTCATGAAGCTTCTTAATAATGATACACTCCAAAGAGACGTATAGTGGTTTACTATTACTCTCTTCTTAAGGAATAACTAACCCCTCCCACTACTGGTTTCCTTCATTGTGTGAGGAAGCTAACTAAAATTTTATCTAGCTGTGACATATCCTGGAACTGGATGTTTACATGGAAGTCACCGAGTCCCTTTTGCGCACTTCGCACGGGCAGTAAATGGATCGTGCAGACACACTAAAAGCAAAAGGCGGTTGTGGGACAGGTGACCTCACATCTATCCGGCGAACTTTTCAGTGGTTTCAGATGTTCAACATTGAAGTCCAGCACGGGATGTTTTGGTGACATTATTTTCACGATCACCAAGATGATAGTTTGCTGAGGACAAAACAAAGACCTGAAAGTACTCCCTTGTGGGTGTGACCATTGGTTCTTGCAGCTTATATTTGGAATATGATTAAGCCACAATGAAACACCTTTCCCTCCCCTAGCCCCCAAAACTACATTCAAACCCACAATGTGACCATAAATAAAAGTGCTCCCGTACTGATTTGGGGACAGGGAAAGCAGGATTAGTCCCAAGTTCCTAGCAGGTACCAGTTAGTGGTTTGACTTACAGGATCTCCTGATAGGCTGAACACTTCTGAAATCCCTCCTCTGATTTCAGCCCAGCGTGCTATTGCCCCTCTCTGTCACTTAGCATCCGTGTGACTTTCCCGTTGCTGTTCTCATTGAAATATTGCCCCACTGTGCGTGCTCATTGTCCGGCCATTCCTCTAGCACATCAGGTTTAATTGTGGGTTCAGTGATAGAGCAACAGGAACTGGCTTCCCTCGGGACCTTTTTGTTTGTGTTTTAAATAGCAAATTATTTTTGCATTGAATGGGAGCTTTTTTTGGATGGAATCCAAATGCAGTTGTATTGGTTTGGAAAAACATCTAAATATAGTTTATTAATGTGAACATGTGTGATGAAATAATTTTGTGTATTTCTCTAATGTTAAGGAACCGGGGGTAGGACAAAGTGGCATTATTTAAAAATCAGGGCTTTATCCAGAGAGAAGTTTAGCACATATGCTAAGGAAAGAATTGGTCCAAAAAGATAAGTCACTGAAAACAATGCGATTGGCCTGCTTCCATCAGAAGTAGCAAAGAAGCTAAAAAAAGGGGGGGGGCATAATTAATGAGTTTGATAAGCCATGAGCTATAAAACAGACTAACCTATAACTCTAAGAAGTGAGGCAGTAATGTACCTGATTGATTGGGGGGATGATTTATGGGTTGCAATTTTAATTTATGTATTTCAAGCATGTCTCGCTATGTTCAGTCAAAGAGAAATCTTTTAAGAAAATGTGCTCTGTGTTTCAGATGTGTCTGGGCAATGGGTAGTGGCTCTGAAAGCAAAAACTGGTCATGTTTATCGTGAGGCCTGTTGCAAAATTTCTGTCATGTGGGGTACTATCCAGTTTCATGTCAGCCAAAAATTGTAACGTAATCTGTAGATCTTCACCCCACTCAAAGCAGGTGCCATGATTTTTTTTTAAATGAACACTTGATGTTAGCTTTGATGTTAAATAAAAAACTGGATTTCTTAAATTCTCACATTTATCAGAGCCGAAATTGATAGCAGATTGTGTGTGTGTGTGTGTGTGTGTGTGTGTGTGTGTGTGTGTGATGAATTTAATAGTTCAGAGCAGCTGTAGGCTCACCGCAGGCTTGACTAGAAGGTACAGAGAGGTTCCCAGAGGCCCCCCACCCCGACACATGCACAGCCTCCCCTACAATCAGCACCCCCCTCCAGAGGGTACAGGTGTTACAGTTAATGTGCCTGCATTCACACCACATTACCACCCACAGTCTAGTTTACATTAGGGTTTGTTCTCGTACATTCTATGGCTTTGGACAAATGTTGAATGCCGTGTAGCCAACATAATATCTTACAGAGTCGTCCCTTCCTCCCCACCCCATCCATCTTAAAGCTCATTTCAAGTCTGTTTTGCAGAAAGTTGTCCGTGTGGGATGTGTGGCCTGGTCCTTTCTAACGGGTATGACTGTGAGATGGAGAAACGTCCCGGACACAGGAGACCACGGTGATGCCAAACAGTGTCTTTTTCAGCTTTCTGGAGACGTGGGCTGACAGCTAACGTGTGTTGATCCTTTACTGCACATCAGGCGTGTCCAACCTGTGGCCCAGGACGGCTTTGAACGTGGCCCAAACCAAGTCCTTAAAACATGATGAAATTGTTTTGTGACCTTTCTTGTAGTTCATCAGCTTTTGTGAGTGTGAGTGTAGTTTATGTGTGACCCAAGACAATGCTTCTTGATCCAGTGTGGCCCAGGGAAGCCACCAGGCTGGACACCCCTGCTGTATATGATGCTTGCCCCAAATGTTTTGCATGCAATAGCCAATGTCACTCAACACTCAGTACAGCTGTTATCTCCGCTTCACACGTGAGGACGCCGTAACTGTCAGCAGCGGGTGATGGTGGAGCTCGTGTGACTGGAGCCCACTGGGGACTCTTGCCCTGCACCACAGCAGAAGGGACTGAGCGAGTGGCCTTCAGTCACTCCGTGGTTCTCGGCTCCTGCGAGGGGCACGACTCCCCCGGAACTCTGGAGGAAGTCACTTACTTATTTTCTCCAGTTTACAGTTGACATTCAGCATTGGTTTCAGGTGCACGCATCCTGATTAGACGTTTGTACACCTTACGAAGTGGTCCTCCCAGTGAGTCCGGTACCCACCTGGCACCATACGTAGTTATGATTGCCCATGAGGTGTGATTGAAACATACAGCGAATGTTTAAATTAAAAAAAAAAAAACACATTAATTACAGTAAAAGACACTTGGCCATGAATCCCCCTCAAAATACCCCCCACGCCTGCTTCTGACGCACGTGCCCCATCGTTCTGCCACTTCCGTGAGTGTCTTCAGTGGCGCTGTCGTGGTCGCCTCGATGTCCTGAATTGATTCAAAACATTGACCTTTCATGGTCGTGTTGACTTTGGGGAAGAGCCAGACGTCACACGGCGTCAGATCCGGTGAGTCAGGTGGAGCAGGACACGCTGTGATGGTTTCATTGGACAGAAAGTGCCATATTAGAAGCGACGTGTGACCTGAATTGATTGAGGTGTGATCAACAAAATCTGGTGAATGTTTAAATAAAAAATGGATTACAGTAAAAGACACATTGTGCAGAGTGAGGGGGAGTGTTCTGAGGTGGATTAATGGCAACATTCCTTTGCTGTAATAATTTATTTTTAATGTAAACATTCACTGTAGTGTTTGTATCACACCTCGTGTACTTCCTATGCTGCACTTGACGTCCCCGCGACTATTCTGTAACTACCAAGTCGTCCTTAATCGCTTCACCTGTTTCACTCAGCCCCCCAAAACCCCTGGAAGGGGTCACTTTGAAGCCTGGGACTGGAGCAGTCAATACTATAGCTGCACATGGTGCATTGACACCAGGCACGTCCCACCCGCGGCCCAGGACGGCTTGGCATGGGGCCCAACCCAAGTTCTTAAAACACGACGCGATTTCTTTTGCAACCCTCTTTCTTAGCTCACCAGCTATCGTGAGCGTGGCTGTAGTTTATGTGTGGCCCACGACAGCTCCTCTTCTTCCAGTGTGGCCCAGGGAAACCAAAAGCCTGGACACCGCTGGTTCACACCTTGGCACAGCTGGCATACTGTGGGAGCTGACATTCTAGATCTTTGAAGAGACACAGGCTGACAGATTTGTGGACAAAGAGAAATGAAAGCTGCTAATTAAGGAACCCCCACCCCCACCCCCGGCTACCCGAGCTGCTGGGGCTGTGTGATTGGCAGTTGGCTTGGCTGTGTACAGGCCACCGTTTTCTGCTTAGCTCTGAGACGGTGACGTCCCTGGTGGCTTGTGCTCTGTGCTCCGTGACATCTGCCGCCATCTGTAGCAGCTATTCGGAAATTTTCCTCCTTGCTCTGCCACCCAGAATTTGTCCCCCGCCAGGCCTTCAACTTGACGGAAGCAGTCAGCCGGTCCGAGCCACAGCCCTGTTAACAGCTGTTTTGGTGCTGGTTACTCTGGCTCAGGCATTGGGAATTGGGATTCTTCTTTTTTTTTTTTTTTTTTTTTTCTGTTCTGCTTAAAAATTAGCTACTGAGTACAGGTGCTTCTGGGACATACTGTGGGTTCAGCTCCAGACCACCCCAATAAAGCGAGTCGTGACCTTTTTACTGGTGGGGAGGGTCTTGCCTCCCCAGGGGTGCCTGCAGTAGACAGTGAAGGCATGCCTTGGTCTGGACTAAACACTAAGGGACTCCATTTGCCAAAGCAACTCCCAGAGGCCTAGATTCTTCTCCGATTCTTGGACTGTCCACCTCACAAGCTGTGGTCAAGCCTCCCCCTGGGTGTGTCCTCCCCAGAGTGGTTTTGACAACTGCCCCCTCATCCTAACCCTGTGGTTTGACGCCCAGACCCGGTAGCTGCAGGGAACAAAGAACTAGAAGATAGACCCCCAAATTTAGGCCACAGGAGGAATATACACAACGTTGGACAATGAATTTCGCGAACTCATCTTGGAAAAAGTGCTATGCTGACTATCACCATGGTCGTCTTCGAGGGACTCCCCCTGGGAAGCTGTGCACCGATGCCAGCGCCTCATCCACCCTTCAAAGCAATCTTGCAACTCTTTCTGGAATGGCCATCAGAGCTGTTGTGGTTGCCAAGGTTATAACACAGTTGTTTGTACAGTGCTGCTAATGTAACTGCATGGTGTCAAGTTCACAAACTTGTCGGATTTGGGGGACGATGACCTTCCAAGATTTAACGTGTTTATTGAGCACTTACTATATGTCAGGCACCAACTGAGGCCCAGGGATAAAACAAAACAACAACAACAGCCTCGTGGCGATTGCATCCTGGTGGGCGGAGACAGGTGATAAACAAAAATGTCACGTAATATTGGGCAGCGGGAAGGGCCTTGCTCTGAGCCCTCAAGCTAAAATTAAAGCTCGCCTGGATGCTCCTGGGGAGGAAATGAACTTGCTGTGTGCTGTTTTCCCAGCTCAGTTTCACGGGCAGCCGGGAGGCCCTGACTGAGCAGAGCCCTCTAAGGCGGGACTGTTTCTGGGTCAGCCGCGGCCAACAGCAGGAGGCCCTGGGAAGATCGGGGTGGTTCTGTTTGGAAGGGGGATGAGATGCTCCTGGCACTCCTGCTCCACTTGGCTTGACATGAATTACATGCAAATGAGCACCTGGGTCTGAGTCAGCCCTAAGGAACCCGCCCCCCCCACCCCCACCCCACCCCCCACACACACCCCAGCTGCCTGCGGGATGCTGAGCGCCAAACATACGCACGGCCTCCCACTGGCTCCTGGAATACCCCTGAAGAGTGTCTCACAGGCGGTGTCAGCACCCTGACCCCCTGGCCCTTGCCCCCTGCCACCCTGCCCTGTAAAAGACACATCGCCATGAATCCTCTTTAAAGTACTCCGCTCACTTCAAACTCATGTATCCCATTGTTCTGCCACTTTCCGTAGCTGTCCTGGAAGTCCTCTTTCATGAGTGTCCTTCATTGCACTGTCGTGGCCACCTCAATGTCCTGAATCGAATCAGGTCACACATCGCTTCTGGTACGGCAATTTCTGTTAAGTAAGAAGATTACGGTATGTTGTCATCTACCCGATTCAGCAGATCTGTGACTTCTGGCTCTCCCTCCAAGTCGAAATGACCACGCAAGATAAATGTTCTGAATCGTTTCCGTGCATAATTGTCACGTGTTAAGAGAGCTGACAAAAGGCGGGGCCGCGGGCCACAGGTTGCACAAGCGTGCCATAAAATATCTGTCCAGGGATGTCCCTAGAGAACCTCAGACTAAAACATCAAGGTCATTGTTTCTCACTGACACCAGACCTGTACTTTCTGTACTCTTCTGTCAAAGTTACCACGATCATCGACCTCGTGACCCGGGCTGGAAACCTCAGAGCCACCGCGTCACATCAATTCCACCTTCTAACCTTAGCTCAGATTTGTCATCTTTCCATCTTGACTGCCACCACGTCGGTTCTGGTTCTGTTCACTCCCGCCCCTTTCCCCTTTCGTCCTGCCTTGCGTGAGGACGGGAGGCCTGGAGGCGTGGTGGCCATCTTCCAAGATCACAAGCCATCTTCCATGAGGTGACAAGCATGGGGACGAGCCAGTGTGCTAAGGATGGCAGCAGAAAGTGAGGAGCAGCTGGGTCCTGGTCAGCTCGGCTGAGCAGCTGAGTCAGTGCCAGGAATCTACCTGCAGACTCCGTGTGATGCGAGGTCCCACGTGTCTGTCCTGCTTAAGCTCCTGTCTGGGGCATTTCATCCCACCGTGCGGCCCTCCTGACCGACCCAGGGGGTGGGGGGCTGAAGCACACGGTGTGCGTGAACTTGTGAGTGCTGCCGTGGGGGTCCTGAAGCAGCTATGTTCGTGTGGAAGCTGCTTTTAGGTCGTGGGGGGTGGGGCGGAGGTAACCAAAATATTAAATACTTCGTTTTTTTATTGCTGTTACTGAGTAAGGTGTTCAACTGATGTGATACCCGTCTTTCTGGACAAAAACCCGATTCCTCATTGGTTCCCTTTCACTTAAAACTGTTTTCCGGGTTTTTTTTCTTTTTTTTTTTTAATTATTTTTATTGTTAGACTTACTGGGGTGACATCTGTTAGCATGGATTACACAGGTTTCAGGTGTACAATTCTACAGTAATTCAGTTTTTTAAGATCAGTGTTAGGAGCAGTTCTGTGCAGAGGGTTTTGGAAAGGTCACGTCCACGACCTCCTGCTAGGCCTCCATCAGCCCTGCGTGATGGGCGGAGACAGGAGGAGACAGGAGCATGCGCGGTTGGTTCCGGTCGCAGCCCGAGGTCCAGGGTGGTTGAGCGTGATGTCACCGCCGGGAGAATGGGCGGAGCAAGGCGGGGTGTGGCCGAGCTCAGCGATTGGGTGATTTGAGAGTAGGGGGCGGAGCAAACTACACAGATGCAGGGCATGGGAAAGCTGGGAACTTCTGTCCCCAATGAGGGGGACGCTCGTTTAACTGGGGGGTCCTTGGCCTCCACCTCATCTGGCCTCTTTGCTGTCAGGCACCTCTAGGCGGCCTCACCGCTCTGCCAGGTGCCTGTGCGAAACCCCCACCGTGGCCGCCCCATGTCCTGCGGGGTTCATGGCCATCTCCTGTGCTGAGGTCCCAAGTTCACGCTGGGGTGGAGGCGTGGTAATGTGGTTGGAAGCCGGGGCTGGGGGACTTGTCTTGGAAGCTACGGGTGTTTGAAGTGGCTGCTGTTGGTTGGTAGGGGACACCCTCCTGTGCCGCAGGGAGCGGACGTGGGAGACGGGATCCAGAGGCTCTGGGGACAGCAGAGCCCTCTGGGACCCATGGGAAGCACTCCCATTCCTGTTTAGAAGGGCAGATGGATTTGAGTATGTGCTGATGACCATCCGTGGGGCGGGGGGGGGGGGGGACATCCTGGCATCTTTCCCAGTGGTCCAGACTGGGAATGCGTCAAGCCTCCATCGCGGAGAACAAAAATCACTGGGAACGTCCAGCGGTCCAGCCGTCCTCCTACTCCAACGACAGTGGTCCCCACCTGCACCCTCCACCCCTCCTGGTGTTGCCCCTGCGACATTGCTCTCTGACCACAGTATTGGCCAGCTTCACTGGGCATTGCTAATTGCAGAACTGCCCTTGAGCAAGCAGAGAAGCACACTAATAAACGTCAAACACTGCTGGCCACTGAGAGTATTCTCTCTTGTTCCTGTAGTTTCGTCTGCATTCTTTTGTCCTCAGAGGAGGGTGTTAGGGGAGTGGGCATGTCCCCCTTCTGACCTTGTCAGCACGGCAATCCCATGCGTGCAGAGACTGCCTGTGGTCACATCCTGTGGTCACCGAGGCTCAGCCATTTCTGTGTCTGAGGAATGAGCAAGTCCCCTGGGCACAGTCCCCCTCATTGCTGAGCATGTAGCAGCCTCTAGGGGTTGCCACGGGTTACTGAGTGCTGGGGACCGTGCTGAGCATCAGTCTGAACTAAAGCTAGAACCCTCGATGTTGCCTCCAGCTGTCCCCAGGGAGGCCGAGATGATCTGACGGCTGGACCTCAGCACCAACTCCAGCCAATGACGGGCAGTGGTTAGTGCGGGTGTGAGGGGCGGAGACCGCTGGAACCCGGACGGTCCGCTGGCAGAGACCCACCTGAGAACCACTCCACCCGTCATGTGCACGGTGCACACACCCGGCCGCCTGTTCTGAATGGGGTGCATCTTCAGGTCATTGCCCTCCTCCCCCAGTTCTGCCCCCAGCCCCCCATGAGGCCCCCAGGTGCTATTGCTGAGGGGCGCCTGGCTGTTCCCCAAGGCTGCCAGCCAGGGCGTTTGAGGCGCTCAGGCTTTATCTCAAAATCAAATCCAGTCTTGTCCCTCCCGGCGCAAGGCCTCCCTGGCAGTCCCCAGGCCCCTAGGATGAAGGTGGCTGAGGAGGCTGCTGTCCTGAGCCGCCCGGACCTCTCAGCTTCAGCCCTCGGGACACACCGGCCATCTCCCTGTCCTCCTGGGTGAAGTCCTCTGCGTGCTTCCTCTCACTCCTGAGCTTCTGCAGCTCGAGGCAGTCCCTCTGGTCCCAGCTCCGTGCCCCGCACGGCCTTCTAGAAATTACAGTCCGTGGTATCGAGTTCATGCGTACTGGTGTGCAGCCATCAGCACCGCCAACCTCCAGAGCTGTTTCCGTCTCGCACATGGAAGCTCTGTCCCCATGAAACGTCAGCCCTGCCTCCTCCCCGTCCCCCCCAGCCCCTGACAGCCCCACCACTCTACTTTCTGTCTCCATGACTTCAGACGTCTCTCGGTACCTCGTGTCAATTGAATCCTGTAAGTGTTTGTCTTTCTGTGACTGGCTTATTTCACTTTGCATAATGTCTCCAGGGTTCACCCGTATTGTCGCACGGGTCAGCATTTCCTTCCTTTTGAGGGCTGAGTAATATTCCATTGTATGTTTACGCCACACTTTGCTTTTCCGTTCATCATCTGGCAGTGCACGCTTGGGTTGCTCTCACCTTTTGGCTATGGACATAGATTGCAAATATCTCTTTGAGACCCCGTTCTCAGTTTTTCTGAGTAGATACCCAGAAGTGGAACGGCTGGATCATATGGTAAATCTATTTTTAATTTTTTGAGGAAGCTTCATACTGTTTTCCACCATGGTTGTACCAATTTACATTCCAACCAACACTGTACAAGAACCCCAATTTTCCCATAGCCTCGTCAACACGAGTCTGTTTTGTGATGGCAGCCATCCTCGTGGGTGTGAGGTGGCCAGTACAGCTTTAAGTGGTTTGGGCATTAGTTGCCAATATTTTAAAAATTCAGATTTCTGGTGTGTTTATTTTAAAGTCCATATTTCCATTCTTTGGAAAAACTGGAAAACTGTGGCAGCCCTGGGGCCTGTACCGGCCCCTGGTGACAGCTGGCTGGAGCTGGACGGGGTCCGCATGCACCGGCTCACCTTGGCCCCGTCCCCGTGGCCTCCAGGACACAGCAGAATGCTTCTTGTCGTCATCCGCGTTACAGGTGAGGAAACGGCAGGTGGGTGGGAAGCCTGGGAGTGAGCCTGTGTGCTATGGTACTGTGAGTTTGCACCAGGTGTCCTACCCATAGACACTTGGCTCGTGCAAATTCTCTTCCTGGCCCCCCTCTGCATGTCGCTTTGTGATCCTTGTGTTAAATGGTGGTGACTCTCAGCCAGCGGGTTTTCTGAGACAGCGGTTGCACTGTGCGCTGGGCTAAGCCAAGGCCTTTTGGGACAGGAGGTGGCATGCCACCTGTGCCTTGCAGGATGGTGTATGAGTCTGCTAGGAGTGCCATAGCACATTGCACAGACTAGAGGGCTTCAGCGGCAGAGACTGAGTTTCTCGCAGCTCTGGGGACTGGAAGTCAGAGACCCAGGTGGATGTGGGGTTGGTTTCTTCTGGGGCCTCTCTCCTTGGCTTCTGGATGGACTTCGTCTGCCTGTGTCCTCACACTACCTGCCCTTTGTGCGTGTCTGTGTCCGAATCTCCTCTTAGAAGGACACCAGTCCTTGTGCATTATGGCCCACCCATACGACCTCGTTTTGACTTCACTATCTCCCTGAAGACCTATCTCCTAATGTAGTCGTGCTCAGAGATACCAGGGGTTAGGAGTTCACCACAGACTCATTAGCGCGAACAACCCACATTCGCTCCTCCACAGCTCTCCAAGTCCTAAAATCGGGGGGTGGCGGGGCTGCGGTCCCACCTCAGGCACTCATGGGGAAGCTGCTCCCTGGATGGTGGGCCTGGGCTCAGGGTCCCCATCACCCAGACCTCTGCTTCCGCTGTCACCTCCCTTGTTTCTGACTCACCTGCCTCCCTAAGGACCTGGCAGTTACATCGGGTCCCCCAGATAACCCGGGATGGTCTCCCCATAGCGACAGCCTTAGTTCAAACACATTTGCAAAGTCCTTTGGCCACGTAAGATGACATGTTCACGATGCCAGGAATTCGGGCATGAACAAGTCTGAGAAGCCATTGTTCCAGCTCCTTCGGCACCCCTCTCTCCTCCCCTCCTTCAGCCTCAGAGACCCAGGGGGGCCTTATACTTCACAGCACCCCCCTGGAGGGTCACGTGACCCAAGCCAGCCCACCCCGAGTCCTGGGAGGGGTTTTGCCCTTGAGTGGAGAAGTGAAGGCAGTTGGCGAAGATCAGAACTCCTGTGAGGTCGTAGTTTTAGTTGTAGAGATGCTTGTAGAGATGGGGACCAAGGCATGGAGAGAGGGACAGATGGGGAGTCCTGGCAGTGTCCCCACCGCAGGTTCCAGTTGTCCCTGAAGCTAGCAGTGCTTCCACTTAGTTTGTTTCAGTTGGGATTCTGTCCCTGGAAATCAACATCATTACACAGAGGGTGCCAAAAAAACATGTAGACACATTTTAAGAAAGGAAAAACCTGGATTAAAATGGTAATACTCAATACATACCAATAACAAAGATGAATACAAGTCACGTTTGACGTCTGCAGTGACAAGAGGTGCTCAAGGTGGTCACCACCAGCGTCCAGACACTTCTGACGATGGCGAACTGCTGCTTGTGCGATGTTGACCAAAGTGTCCATGTGTATCTCCACGGCACACCACATCCTTCAAGGTCCCCCACAGGGAGAAGTCAAGGGGTGTTAAGTCAGGAGAACATGGGGGGGACTCGAACGACATTCTCAGGCTTCAAACACCACTTCCAAATGGTCTTGTGCTCCTCAAGCAACAATCGTGCTTTCACCATTCGCCTGTCCTGCCTGTCGCATGGTGACACCAGCATTCATGTGATGAACACCATCTTTTCAGCAAACGTCATACGACACATCGCTACCGTAATTTAATTCAACTCTGAAAAGGAACGCCTAGATGGCGACTCTTAAACTGTGTGTGCACGATCTTGGCCCACTGGTACGGAAGCTCTCCAAATGGAAGGTAGGCTGTGACGGGCCGGGGGTCGGGAGGGGGCAGGAGGGCTGAGCTGATGCTATTTCGAAGCCAATGAACTTCAGCCTCAGGGGCCATCACCTACACGAGTCCCTCCATGGTCCTGCATGTGAGTCATGCTCGCATGTTTCTGCAAAATTTTTAGGCGATGCATTAGCTGTGTGCGAAGACCACACCAGCCTCTTTCCATCTCGGTGCCCTCCCTGTTAAAGCCCCCTCCCCCCGGCTTTGACACGACTGTGGGCAACTTTGCAACCGCCTCGGGGCAAACTGAGTCGAGGATTCGTTTACTGTGCGGTAATCGGATGTGTTTCCATGGCGTCCAGCCTCTCCATTGGGTTTGCTGGTTGGCTGGGTGGAGGGAGGGTTTGAGAAAGGCTCCCACGGCCTCGATTCAACCAGCCTGACAGGAAGGGACAGTGCGGGCAATCCTGTCACTGCATGACTGTGTCCCCCAGCGCTCCCCACCAGAAATATGAAGTGTGATAAAAAATACGAACGTTTAAATAAAAAGCAATTTGTTGCGGTCAAGGACACATAGCCATTCACCCCCCTGAAAATACCCCCCTCGCTTCGGACACACTCATCCCATCGTCCCTGCCCCTTTCTGACGCGGCTCCGGAAGTCCTCCTTCGTGAGTGTCTGAGAAATGGGCCAACGGTTCATCGTGACAGTGCTCTGTGTCACCCATCGCTTCTGGTACGGCGGTTTCTGTCGAACAGAAACACCTCAGTGCACCCTCATCCACCCGACTCACCGGACCTGGCACCGTGTGACTCCTGGCTCTTCCCCAACGTCAACACGACCACGAGAGGTCAACATGAATCGATTCAGGACATCGAGGCGGCCACGACAGCGCCACTGAAGACACTCACGACAGAGGATGTCCAGAACCGCTTCTGAAAGTGGCAGGGACGGTGGCACACGTGTGTTCAGAGCGAGGGGGAGTCTGCGAGGGGGCTTCATGGCCACGTGTCCTTTACTGTAATACATTTTTTATTTAAACAGCCACCATATTGTGTTATCACACCTCACCATGTTGTCCTGAAAACACGGGGAATTAAAACACATTGGTGTGTGGAAAAGTTCTTTCAACCATCAGACGCATAAACTGCAAGATGAGGGATTGGGTTTTTGACCTCTGGTCACCATTAAAATTCTCCCTTGTCTGGAATATACCGGATAAAGCTACACAACATGCTATACTTTTTTTTTTTTTGTAGTGGAAATTGTGCAAAATGGAATTTGTTGGGATTCCTGTGCATTTAGCCCTAGAGGAGTAAAACAATAGCAAGTCTGTCGGTGCCTGAAGTCACATGCCGCGCGCGTCCTCGTGTGTCAGCCTGTACCTTAGCGCGACATTGCCCATACCAGGTGGGACACACCTTTCTAAATGATCGACAATGTTAGGAAAAGTCCTGCAGACTCTTTCTGTTCCCCCCACAAGTAATGGGACTTCAGACTCATTGTCGTGCGAAGACGCAGAGCAGGCGACCCAGGAGGACGAGAAGCCTCCCAACCACGGCCGACGGCCGGTGCGCACCCCTAACACGGGTTGTCTGGGGCTTGTCCAGCGTTTGAAAGGTCGTCATCTGCCATTACTTCCTTCCCCTTCGCCTTGCAGTCATTCACTTTAAAGGAGTGGACGTTATTCAGGCCCCGCTCAACCTTGACCCCAGGCGCAGAGCACCCTAAGGCCCCGGGGGTGGCCAGCCTCCCTGGATCGGAGCCTGGGAACTGAGCAAGCTTGCAGGCGGGTGGAGAGGCGGAGCGGTGGCCGCTGCCGGTGGGCGCGCCGGGCGAGGCGGGGAGGCCGGCCCCGGAGGCTGGCGGTGGGCGCGTGGGGGGCTCCTGCAGGACAGTGGCGTGGCAGAGGGCATCCTCTTCTCTGCAAACAGATGCTTCCAGCTGCGTCTGCCTTCTGCACCTGCAGTGGGTGGAGAGATGATTAAAGACTAAAACAGGTGGTGCGTGCTGGCATCCTGGAAGGGTGTCCAAAAAAATGTCACTCTGTGAACCAGAGATGGATAAGAACCAGCATCAAACACACGAGGGGGCCCACAGCCTGGGGGCTGCCCACATCTCTCAGAATTCCTCCAGGAATAGGGTGGCCTCTCAGTTCACCCGGGGGTGGAGAGTGTACCCTGAAACCCCATCCGGGGGGCACCAATTTAAGTGTCACCCACGAAAGGTGCAATTTCTAAGAGTTCTGCTAAACACAGAACAGCAGACGATAAAGTATTTGAAAAGAAAATGAAAAGGTGACAGCCACACACAGAGATAAGCAGATGAGACTGGAGACAGTCTATGAGACAGAAAACATATCATGGTTTTTTCATCTGAAGACAAGTGACATATAAGGGGAAAATACTTAGAACTCATATCGCAGCCAAAGATGAATGTTCCTAATACATCAGAGTTCCTATACATTGATTTCCTTTACAAAAAAGGTGAACAATCTAATAGAAAAAGAGGCGGTTCACGAGGAGGGGAATGTAGGCGTCTCTCCGACGTGGGGACGGCCCGGAGCCTTCGCCCAGCAGGAAGCTTCGCGGCGGTCCCCCTCTCTGACTATCAGATCAGTAAAGAGAAACGAGTGTGGCCAAGGCCTGGGGGCGTCGCCTCGCTCGTCGATGATCGGTAAGAGTGTAGGTGCAGTTTCTGCGGAGAGCCGCGTGGCAATGTCTACCCAAATGACAGGTGTGTGTGGCCTTTGACTCAGCAACGTGACTTCTGAGAACTGACCCTGCGTCAGGGGTCACACCTGCACGCAAGGACGTACATGCAAGACTGAGTGCAGCCCCCGTTGCGTGAAGCACACGACAGGACACAGCCCGCACGTCCACCGGGAGGGGACCAAGTACGTGAAGTACCGTCCGTCCCCTCGGTGGACTATTTTGCCGCCGACGTGTGAGTTGTCATGAGACAATCTTCACGATACAGAAAGCGGGACAGGCCAGAAGCAGAGGAAAGACAGAGGACCCTACGAACGTGGGAGGCGTGTGGCGTGGCGTGTGGCGTTGGTGGGAGCGTGAAGCGAGGCCCTGGTGCCCCGGAGACGCGACGCGGCCGAGGAGCCTCCGGGAGACCCTGGGACTGCAGTGATCGTGACGGACTCAGCAAACAAGGCCCGGCTGGCCTACGGCAGGCCCGGTGGCCGGTCCCGGGGACACAGCAGTGAGTCAAACAGACGCGTGTCCTGCCCCCTGGAGCTTACACCCTAGTGAACGCAACAGTAACGTAGAGGGATGGACCGACGAGGGACAGACAGATGGAGGGAGAGGGGAACAAAATGAGGAAGGGGGGCGGGCACTTCGGAGAAAATCACAAATGGCAAATGTAGAGAGCGAATGGGGGCGACCGGTGTACTATTCCAGACAGGGTGGGGGTCCGAGAAGGCCACCCCCAGTCGGAGCATCCAGGGGACACGTGCAGAGGCCCCAAGGGGATAGTTTTCAGTGGGTGCTAAGGAGGTCAGTGTGGACAAGCAGAGAGCGCGAAGGGGACCGTGACAGGTGGCTGAAATGTGTCCCCACGTTTCGCAGCCAATCTCCAGGAGCAGTACAGCCTGCCTGGGCCTGCTGGGGTGGCATCACCCCTCAGGGGTTCCCGAGGGGGACCGGTCTTCTTTAGAACGCCGGACACTTGACAGGAAGGGGACAGCAGCTTTAGAACTGCGGAAGGCAGGTGAGTCGTCACATGTCACGTTCCAGGGTGTCGCCTGTCCTTTTCACCGACGCTTGGAACGACTCTTCCCTGAAATAACCTTCCAGGACCAAGGCAAGCCCTGGGGTGACTGCAGTACCACGTCCCCAACTTAGTACGAGGGGGGACGCCCCAAACACCGGAACTTATGTAGTATATTAAAAATTGTGTTTAGTCTCACACGTTTGAACTCTGTCACCTTCCGAGGACGCCCCGTCGGATGCACAACACCCACCGAGACGCTTTTCCCGCGGCTCCAAAGTTTTCGAACTCGTCGATTTGGACGCCGGTTAGGGCTTCTGCTGCTTTTGGTGTCACCTCCTCCACATCGGCGACATGTTTCCCTTTGAGGACTTTTTTCATCCGGGAAAACAAAAGAACAAGTTGCTTCTGACGAGATTGGATGACTAGGGAGGTGGCATGCAGGAGCCAAAACCTCAGCGCGGGGCGGGCAGGTGCGCTGTCACGCTGCACGGTGTCCGTGTCTGTCACCTGTCATGCAACGGGCAAACGTGGTGACAGAGTCTCCAAAACACTCACCACGCACGCAGCCTCTCCCCACCATGCCCGTTGGTGCCCGGATGCAGACGGGTTCTAGAACCTTCTCCCAGCAGGGGGGCCTGTGCTGCCAGGGCCCGCCCTCCGGGAGATCGTTCCGGGTGATCTGGGGCCCCCCTGTCGGACTTGCCCCCATGGCACAAAAGCAATCCTGCGTTCTCCTAAGGAGCCTGTGTGCGTGTCTTCGGAGGGAAGCCGAGTCGCCAAGCCCTGTCCTGTCACTGGCTGTTCCTGAGCCTGTGCATTCTAGAAGTCGTCACACACAGAGCAGCTGGCCCCCAGGGGACCGCCGCGTCACCAGGGGGTGCATTTCCTCTGCGTGACATGGGCTGTGTAAACTCTCTGGTGGCACTGGGTCCTCCTGGCTCTGCACGACAACAACCCCGAGGGGAAGAGGCCCGCCTGTCGCGTGATTGGGCAGTTGGCCGCATCCAGAGAGGAGTGTTTGCAGAGCGCCGGGAAAGCAGCCCCCCGGGCCCCACGTGCTGGCTCAGCTCCCGCCTGTCAAACAGCAAGAGCCCCCTCGCATGTAGGGGTCAGACAGGGATTTGCCTCTCAGCCCAGCAAGCCTCTGGGGTGGCGGCTCATTCAAGAGGCCAGCGGGTAGCAAAGGGGGTTCTGGAAGCTTGCTGCCAGGCCGCGCCCGCTCTGGGGGCGTCGGACTCTTGTCTCTCTCATCTTGCGTTCCAGCAGCAGGGCGTGGGGTCCTGGGTCTGATTCGGGGTCCAACGGTCTGAAACCGGAGCCCAAAGGGCAGCTGCAGGGAGCGGGGGGTGGGGGTGGGGCGAAGGGGGGAGGCCTCCATCAGCTGGGCCGAAACCAAGACCCAGGCAGGGCTTTCTGCGCACGATCAGTGATGAGGAGCTAGTTGCCTGGCAACAGCAGCCCCTTCCCCCTTCTATTCCTACCCCTCAGGCTGCTTGTAATGTTTGGTGACATTTTGCTTTACAGAGCAGAGACAGGGAGTCGCCCCCTTAATTGGCGGAAGATGGTGCCCCCTCGCCCGCGCTCGCGTATTGATCAGACTCCTGATTACCAGTCCCCCCCCCAGCGCATTTAATGATTAATTTCACATTAATAATTGCTGTACCAAGATAACCCCACAGAGAAGCTGCTCGTATTCAGCGAGGGCTCAGACCAAGACCTGACACATAGGAAGCGCTGTATAAAATTAGCTATTCAAGTAATTAACAGTGTCTCTTCCTTCTAGACTCTTCCAGCGGTAAGACCTGCACCGGGCAGACGTGGCTCTTTTCAAAGAGCTTCGCTGTTTGCTCTCAGCAGAATGCTACAGCCAGGAGAGTCCTTAGAGAACACCCCCTAACCTGCCTCCTTTTACAGACGGGGGGCAGGGACAGAGGCCCAGTGAGACACAGTGACTTGGCCAAAGTCACACGGTTCGTGACGCGGTAGCTGGACCGAATCCGGGTCCTGAGCCTCTTCGCGCTGCGCGTCGGGCCTTCTCAGTCCCATCGTGTGACACTCGCACTGGAGTCCATCAGAAGTGCAGGTTCGTAACGCCCGGTCGCCCCCCTCCCTGTCTCAGTGTCAAATGACCACAAACTTAGTGGCTTAGAACAACCCAGGTGTATTGTCTACTGCCCTGGAGGTCTCAAGTCCTAACGGGGGTCTTACAGGACTAAATGCGAGGCGTCGGCACAGCCGTGTTCCTTCCGCGGCGTCTCGGGGACAATCCCTTCAGCGTGTCGAGGCCTCCTGCCTTCCGTGGTTCACGCTGCCTCACCCTGAGCTCTGCCTCTGTCACCCCAGCTGCTCCACCTCTCCTGCCTCTCGCGTCCCCTTCTAAGGGTCCCGTGATCGTGTGCACGGGCCCCTCCAGATAATTCGGGAGAATCTCTCCATCCCGAGAGCTCAGCCACATCGGCAACCCCTTTCGCCACATGAGGTGCCGTATTCACGGGTGCTGGGATTGGGACGTGGACATCTTTGGGGGGTTCCTGATTCTGTTTCTCCCTTCTCTCCCCACCCCCCGGTTCCGATCCAGCCTTCTGGGGGCAGAGCCCAGGAGTCTGCACCTGGCCTGTGCAGCGGGCCAGCGTGAGCGAGCTTAGGGAAGCACTGCCCACCCCCCTGCCCCGTCTCCCGTCCTCTTCCCAAGAAAATGATGTCATTGTTCTCATGTGACAAGATGAGAATCTGGAGGCTGAGAATGGCGAGAGGTGCAGGTAAAAGCCGTGTCGCATGTGCCCACACCCGGGGGTATTTCTGCTACAGCACAGTCACCAGCCCGTGGAGCCTGCTGCCTTCCTCGTCTGCCCCAGGCCCGGCGTCCGGTCTGCGTGCTTAGCCACCACGCCCTTGGGCGGTCTGGGAGAGACCAGACACCTCCTGTCCCGTCCTTACCCACCGGCAGAGAAAACACTCTCCAACACAGAAAGCGATTGGGGTGCTCAATTAATTTCAGATATTTGGGGCAGAAGCAATATCTGAGCCTTTGGGTGGATTATCTACACGGAGCGGGCCGGTGGGAGTTGGGGTCTAGAGAAGACTGGGTGCGGGCATGACAGGGGTGCGGGCATGACAGGGGTGCGGGCATGACAGGCCTTTTCTGTTCTTGTCCCAGGAGGGAAAGAAAATAACCAGAGAGACCGAAGGGCCGGCGCGCACGCGCGGGGTGACCGCTAGAGGGCACAGTGTGTCCAGGAATGGGGGAGCCCGCCCTTCGGTTTTAATGGTGACTTTAAAAGGTGGGTTTGGAGCGCGAAGGGTTTATTGCCCTTAGCACAGCCTTAGCCAATAGGTTTCTAATTGGGCTATTAATCTGGAAATAAGTGCAAAATAAGAAACCCAGAGGGCGCGGGGAGCGCGAGGCAGCGTGAATAATGAGCGTCCTGTGATTTTTTAGCGGGTCAGCTGTCTCCTAATCTTTGTTCTTCTTTAATGGGAATTGGACTCCTGATTCCAACCTGGCAATTTGTCATAAAGCAATAGGTTGAAGTATTGAGAAAAGCCAAATGATATTTTAAGAATTTTCTAGTCTCTGCAGTAAGAAAAAATGCACACACATGCAGAGTTATTTGCACATATTTGAATTGAGTAGTGGCCTGAGGATAGTCCCTTATTCAGAACAACAATGACCATATGACTACAGTTAACGATGCCACATTGCATATTTGAAAATAGCTAAGAGAGTCATAATAACTGGGGAGAAACTGCTTTCATAACTGAAATGAAGCAAAGTCATAGCATCAGACTGAGACCTGCTCATGGATCCTGCTCTCCAGAGCCTGACTGATAGATTTAGGGGGAGGGGGGATCCATTTTGTGTGTATGCCCCCTCCCCCCGAGAATTGACAATCTTCACTAAACTTGCTTCTCAAAAGGAAAAATCAATAAATACTATATACTGGAGTCCGGAAAGTATACAGCCATGTCGTGTGAAAAGTAGAGGCATTTGTGGCTGGATATCCGCCCCCCCCCCCCAGCGCTCATATATTGTCACAGGTGAAAGACTAAAACTCACCATGTCACGCTCTGTCGTCAGAGGCCAAACGTGCGCTGGTCACCCGGCCCTCTGGGACAGAAGCATCCTTGGTACCTCAGAGAATGGAGGGAAAAGCCAGGGGTTCCTCGACTTACTAGGACTGCAAGGCAGCTCTTCTGCTCTCACGAGTGCTAGGTAAGCCCCCTCCCTGTGCTCAAACACTTCCGCCCTTTGGGAGGTCTGGATTGAGCCCCTCCTGAACATCCGGCTCGCACCCTGAGGGAGCCCTGGACTTCAGAGGCGCTGGACAGTGTGATTAATTGGCCGACATAGTGATGATAATCTCTCCCTGACCCTGAGTACACGCCACCCCCTTGACTATATAGATTTGGGCCGTGTAAGAGCCCTGGTTTGGGGTTTGTTCCTTGTGTTTCTCCTTTTTCTGTAGGAATGTCTTCCCCCATGTATTCCTGCCCCTTCAGCCTGGGCCCCAGAGTGAACCCATGGATTCGGGGAAAATGGCGATGGTGGTGGGAGAATAGTGTTTGGAACTTGATTTCCACAGCAACGCAGAACAATTAAGTAGCAAACCCCAGAATCCGCAGACATGTCCAAGAACACCAGGTGAGAAGGTAATCCCGTGAACTCTGAAATCCAAGCAGGTGAGGGTGAAGCACTGGTCATCCTAAGACCAATGTGGCGTCCGCATCTGTTCAGGAGAGAGCAGAGGTCGGCAGTGGGGCGCTTCACAGACCTGAGAGAAACCCCTAACGTCTTCAGCAGGCGTTTGCTGGAAAGTTCCGCAGGCTCCTTTTAGAACAACAGCTGGACCTGTTTTGTCCACTCCAATGAGCAGGCGAGTGCAAGGGGCCTGCAGGAAGGGGCCTCCAAAATTCTGGAGCATTCTAGCCCCACAAACTGAAAACACATGAGCTAGGGCCTCTTCCAGGGCAGGGCCCTTCCCTGAGGATGCTGTTGGGAGTGGAATTAAGTTGAGCAGACAAGGCACTGTAAAAAATATAAATAATAAATAATAAAGAAAAAAAGAAAAGGCACTACAGAGACGAAGGCAAAGGGTCTGGATGAAAGTGGGGGAGGGGGCGGGACACATCCAGGACATCTTACAAGGCCAGCGGCTGTGTTTTATGCTCCATGAAACATAACAGAGTAGGTGACTTGGAGAAGGTAGAAAACGTATCGCGGACAAAGCCTCCTTCTATAAGTCCACGGAAGCTACCTTCATACAAAAATGACCAACAGGAAAGTATTGAGGTGAATCACACAGAGTTATTAGAAGACAAATGAGAATGAGCAGCAGAAGAGCTTCCCTTCAGGTCCTAAAAGCAAACCAGAGAGATTTGCTTTTAAAAAGGGAAGGGAAACGCAAAGCCAAACGTAACACCCTATTTCAAAAGGAACTCAAGGATGTTAACACCCTAATATAAAACATGAAAGAATAAATTAATGAGAAATTTTTAAAAACTCAGAAGTGATGTGAGAGAAATCAAGAAAATATAGAAATTAAAAACAAAACAAAAACATGAAGAACACGGAACTACAAGGAAGCCAGTGAATACACACACACAGATAACACCTTAGAGGAAATAGAAGGTGAAAATAAGGAAAAGTTTAAAACTCAAAAATAAATCCAAAGAGAAGTAAGGACTGGAGAAACACTACAGCTATTGACTGTAGACAGGCAAAGAAGATCCAACGTACGGTGAACCAAAGTCCCCGAATGAGGAAACCAGCACAGGAGACTCGGACAAGCTGAAACACTGTAACTCAAGAGAAACTTTCTGCAATAAAACAGATTCGCAAGTGCACGCTGCATGGGAGACTATTGAACTGAAGGACGGACACCAAGACAGATCCTAGAAAACTTTTTATAGTTTAAAGGAAAAGAAAGAAAACATGTATTTAGGCATCTAGGCAAAAAGACTGTGTGGTTTCCCTGCGAAGGAAAATTGTCATAAACACTGTATGCCATGAGAAAATGGAATGGCACACTTGCAGGATACTCAAGAAAAGAAAACATGACTTTCAGGTATGAAGAATGTAGGGAATAGTGTCCCAATGAGTATTTCCTGAGAAATATATTAAAGAAGCTTAAGAAACCAGAGCATTACCAATACCCGAGAAACTGCACTCTGCCCTCTCCCAGTGTTATGGGCTGAATGTTTGTGCCCCCCTCCCTCCACCATCACCCAAAATCAGGGTTGAAATTAGGTTTTGAAACTTCAGTAAATAAAATCATGAACCACGTACTCCTCTGTGGGATTTCTTTTGCTCAATATCACACCTGAGAGATTCATCCATGGCGTTGCCCGTAGTTGCGATTTGTTTACTTTCTTGCTGGGGCGTGCTCCGTTGTATGAGAATACACCCCGATTTGTTTGTCTAGCCTACTGATGACGGTCATTTGCGGCGTTTCCTGGTCTTCGCTGTTATGAATAAAGCTTTTATGAACATTCTTGTTGCCATTTGGGAGGTCTGTCCCCAAGACCACCCTCGGATTCAGTCATTCGCTAGAAGGACTCACAGAACCCGGAAGGAAAGGTGTGACGCTCACGGTTATGGTTTATTACGGAGGAATAATGCAGCATGAGTGACAGTGACATGAGGTGCATAGGGCAGAGTCCGGGAGAGTTCCAGGCGTGGCCTTCCAGCTCTCCTTTCCGGGTGGCCGACAGCACGTATGTGCGTGGCAGTATACACGGTTGATTGCCAACCAGAGGAACTCCCCCCAACCTTGGTGTCCAGGGAGTTGACGGGGGTATCGATATGTCTTGTGGACATGGTTGTCCTTGATCTGCAGCTCCTCCAGAGGTCAAGCTGATGCCCCATGATGCAAGGCCCTGACCATAAATCATATTCTTAGCATAGGCCAGTGGTTCCCACCCTTTTCCCTCTTGTGTACCCCTTTGGAAACCTATTTCTATAAACTGTACCCCTTGTTTTCAAAACAGCTGTTTTTAAATACTGACACTATTGTTCATTGTCTATTTTAATGTACATAGTAGAAATGAGGTCATCAGTTAGGGAAGAAGAATTACTACACCAAAGCAATTAATACAAACCACAGATTTAATTTTATAATATTTGTAACCGTTTAATATTGATAATGGTGATAAAGTATTTAAGAAACTTTTAATGCATTTTTATTAATAATATTTATTTCTGTTATTTGAAAAGTCTAATCATTGTTAAGCAGGTCACTAGCCAATTGAAACCTTGTTAGTGAGATTGTTGAGCTTGCTTTGGTGCACTTAGTTTCTTGAAATCAGGCTCAAAAGATGCAAGGTACGGTCTTAAATCCGGACTTGCATTAGCTTGTTGGGGTACTTATTTTTTTTATGAAGGAGTAAGAAGAAAAGCTCTCTCTCCTGTCACTTGTTTTCTCACCATTACTGATGATTTTTTTGTATACCCCTGAACAGCCCAGCACGTATCCCCGGGGGTATGCACACCACTGCCTGGGAACCTATGGCATACAACCTCTGGTGTGGCCAAAGGCCAAGTAAACAAAGACACTCTTATGAGACAAGACATTCCAAAGGCTCAAAGGTTACCTCCTAGGGGCCGGTCAAGGGTCAAACCTTTTCTTGTGCAAGGTCAGTCCTTTGGTGCACACTTGTATGTGTCTTTTGGTGAATATTTGTAGCATTTGTGTTGGAGGTATACCTAGGAATGGAGTTGCTATGTCATAGCTCATGCATGTGTTCAGCTTTGGTAGTTATTATGCACCGTTTTCCAAAATGGCTGTATCCAAGTACTTTCTCACCGGTGGTGTACTCGCTGTTGTCAGACGTTTCATCTTACTTACTTTAGGTATTCTGGTAGTAAATCTCACTGTGCTTTTAATTTGCATATCTCTGCTAAACAATGACAATATGTTTTTATGTGCATATTAGTCATTTGTATGTACAATAGGCTCTCTGTTAACCAGAACTCAAGCAACCACACTCTGAAACAATGACAAAAATATTGAAGAACTCATACTATATTTATCCAGCAGGGTGCTGGATAATGGAGAGTCTACTGTACTCAGCACTGTAATTTAATTCAGTTCAATTCAACATTATTAAGTCACTACCATGTGACAGTGACAGACCCTGCGCTAAAACAACGAGGAATGCAACAGTCAATCAAATGTAGTTCGCGCGCGCACACACACACAGACACACACACACACAGACACACACACACACACACACACACACACACACACACACACACACACACACACACACACACACA